>JAODJX010000035.1:7389793-7421475 GCA_026776945.1 Isichthys henryi | reverse complement strand
TTCCATGTCCCTAGAGCTAGCTTCTGTAGCCGAGGATCAGACCGCCAAGGTCCCCGCCTTCGGCCACTGCCCAACTCGCATTGCACCCGACCCCTTTGGCCCCTCCTACAGGTGGTGAGCCCATTGGAGGGCCAATGAATTTCCCTTCAATTCAAAACCACAGAACATAATTTACTACCCAGAACTTTATCATGGAATTATTGTTTCTCATAATAAATAATTCCCGCGTGGGCTTTACAGTATGTAGTTCACCGGTACCGTTGGTACACAGCGTAATGAAAGCAGTTTCGCTCCTGAAATCTACCTTGAGTCGTACGTCGACGAGGAAAAACTCAAGGAAACAAATCCATCAGTAGCTGACTCACACACATCCATGGCCTAAGTCTGGTATCTTTCATGTACAGCTCTAAAGCCAGTGATGAATAGGGAACGACAGGAATTATTAATTAATAATTCTGCTCACAGATTAATGGCAGGCCGCTAAAACATCACTGATGATTCAATCAGGAGCTCTGTACTCCAGCCCATGCACAAGCCCCAGTAATTAATTCTCAGTTTGTAAACTTGCTTTTCACCTCCTGCTGATTCCAATTGCATGCCATTTTTGAAATCCGGTTTTTACTTATTTATGTTGTGCTTTATTTCACAGTACTGAGGTGGAAATATAGCAGTTATTTCTACAGCACAGCAGGTTTTCATTGGGGAAAAAAAAACTGCAATAAAATTGTAATAAAAGATTGTGATTTGTCTGTTCTGTTTTTGTCTGTTTCATTTCCCCCCATAAACAGAGAAGGCGTTATAGGAAATGCATGTTATATCAACTCTGAGTCATGCGACATATTAAAAGAAGGAAAAATACAACATACAGTATAGTGAAAATATAAATGAAAAGATCGAAGGAGAAAACAGAGAAGCAATATAAATCAGTGGATTTTATTTAAGATCGATACCATGAGTCAGATTAATAAAAAAAAATCAGAAGTTTTAATAAATTATCCTAAATTTTCCCCGAGCAGAACTCATCCTGATTTTGTGATTACTCATCAAAGCGTATGATGCGTTTAATAGATGATAGAGCAGTTTCTACAATGGTGAGGGGAGAGAGTGAATATGCTGACAATACAGAATTTCTTATGGCTTCTACCCACTCAACCGTTGCATGGGCAAAAAAATAAAAAATGTGTGAAATGGCGACTTTACATGTAAGTATAAAGTGGCATCCCTGGCTGTGCTTTAAATGCACAGCAATTTACACATCCTCTGACTGATTTACACATCCTCTGACTGATTTACACATCCTCTGACTGATTTACACAAGAACGCAGCAACACAATGTCACTGGTCAGCCTTCAAAGGTATGATGACGAATGTATTTCAGAGAGACACATTTGCATGGAACATATTTACCCATCGTATTGCAGCCATAAACTAAGATCCTTGCGTCTATATTGCAATACATTTAAATGTAAGATCTAATAATTTTACTGTATTAATGTTTTTTCGGGCGGCTGAGCAGAGTGTTTGTTTTTGTTCTCCTGTTTCAACGCTAAACTGTAGCAAATGAAGGTACGCTATTTTTATTAAAATCCTGCTGGGATTCAAACCCAGGGTCGCCTGTCAACGAACGAAGCCACAGCACTAAAAAACGTGGGGTGAGATCTAAAATATATATCCATCCATCCATTTTCCAAACCGCTTATCTTTACTGGGTCGCGGGGGCTAAAATATATAATACAACAAAAAAAAAATGAACTGATTAACAATGTACCAGTAAGTCCACTGTCAACCACATAGTCATTGACAGTTGGTGATACCATAAAATCGACCTGCCTGTTGTTATGGGCCGAAACTTAAAATTATACTGGATTATAGGGTCTGCTACATCAGACCCTATGATTTACGTTTCTACATCAGGCATGAATCATAATGACTCTCGCTGACATGATTAAACTTGACCCGGAATGAGTCTTCCACACCAAACCAGTTCTCAGCCGAAGTGCATTAGGCTGATATAAACCAAGGCCTTTTGGGCACTATCACTGGGATAGTTACCTTGCTTAAATGTATCCCCTTTGTATTAAACTGACAATAAGTTGTTCATCACTCATTGTGCAGTGCCCATTCTCCGGTAACAGATGTTGTTTGGGCAGGTGTGTATATTCCTTTGCCTTTTATATTCTCACTGGGGATTGGTATGTAGATTTCCCCAGTCTTTATATATCAAAGACATTTTTATTTTTGTTAAATGGCTATTTCAGTAGTGATTGTCTTACCTTTGTTGCTGACATGTTTGTTCAGAAAGGCTGAAAGCCAGACAACCATTCACCGAAGACTTGCAAAATCAATATATTCGTTTCACATTTTGAAGCATGCTAATTTTTTTTTTTTCCCCATTCTGAGGACCTCTCCAGTGGCCACTTTCAGTATTACATCAGCATGCTTAAGCAACAAAGGACTGATTTTATTCTTTGGACGCTCCTACACTGCTCATACTGATGACACATTGACCACGGCGCTTCCAGAGTCTCACCTAGAGCTGACTCACAGAAACTCATTCAGTGCTAGGAAATGGATTCTGTTGTGATATTCTAGAAATAAATGTGAAGCCTAGAGGCTAGAATTGTACCAGAATAGCAGCAGAAATAAGATAACAGCAAAGGGTACTGGCTGGTAGTATATATACGTAAAAGAGTAATACAGAAAAATAATCCCCCGGGAAATGAACAGGAGCTAAAATTTTATATGTATTTATATATAAGTTTTATGTGTTTGTATGTGTGCGCTCGGTTTTCTATGGTACACCTCTCCCTTTTTGCAGTGGTATGTGGTCCTTAACTGCTCTTTTCAGCTGGAACTTGACTTTTTCCATCTGACCTCCTCAGCCAATTTAGTAGTGCTCTCCCTAAGAAGAACAGAGATCAGGCTTGCAAACCTGTCGCCCAGAGTGCTAGAAATCCCCCAGGAATGTTAATCTTGTTAATCTTCTAGCCAACCTGGCACAAACTTGAATAATCCAACTTGTGCATTAACTGAACCAGCCCCCCCACCCCCAAACCTTAGAGTCATAAGGAAAATCCAGCCGAAAAGGATACACTGTACTTATTTAATCACTCCAGCACTGTAGAAATGGAGAGGACAGCCCAATCCTATGCATCCTCCGAGAAATATCAGACTGAAAGGATCGTAGAAGAAAAAAAAAGATGGTTTATTATAAGGGGTTTGCAAATAGTTTTTTTTTTTTTTTGCCCTTCTCTCCCCATCACTGCTTCCTGTTTGAAAGAAAAACAGGAGGATGAGGTTTTTAACTTTTTGACCTTCAGACAAGATTTAATCTGTTCCACTGCCAAATTCAACAAAAGACCCCCAGAAAAGAGAAAAAAAAATAAATCAGGACAGGCTATCATACAGAGACAGAGAGGTAGGGATCTAATGAAAGAACTAACTCATGCGCAACATTTATTATTTCAAAACATCTATCTGCTGCAAGAAGGAATTTTAAAACACACTAATGAATTTAATTATGAAATGCATTAGCTGTGGGCAGCATGGCGGCTCATTGGGTACCTCACCGTCGCCTCATACCTCCAGGCTTGAGAGAGCAAATCCTGTCCCTGCTCTATGTGCGTGGAATTTCTATGTTTTCCCAGCATGATGTGGGTTTCCTTCTACAGTCCAAACACGTTCAATTACACTAATTCTCTCTCTCTCTCTCTCTCTCTCTCTCTATGTGTGCTCTGTGATGGGCTGGCATCTCGTCCAGCATGTAACTCTGTCCAGGGCCTCCTGAGATAGGCGCTAAAACACCTATCCAGGGGAAGTGGTTGGAAGATGGATATCTGTTATTATGAGCAAGTATAAATTATCTTACCATTTTCCAAAACAATAACACACTTCTCAGGCTTGTGTGCAATTCTTCTGTTCAATTTCCATGCATCCACATACCCCCCTTCAACCTCTAATTATTAAACTAAAAGTACAGGTGATGGTAAGATATGTACTTATTTTGAACTTCAACTGAATAGAACAATATCATTACATACATATTTTCAGATTGAATGCAGTTACTTCATTAGAAAGATTTGCTTTTTCCATCTGACCTCCTCAGCAAATTTAATAGTACTCTCCCTGAGAATTCAATTATTTTATTAGAAAGATGTCACTGTGTCTATATTCTTAGACAGTTTAACAAATAAGGGTTAATGTCAGTTCATCTGTATTTTTTGAAACATACCTGTTAAGTTCTGTATTTATTTTCTACTATTTCTGCACTATTCCTTTTGTATCTATATTAATACCATTTCAACTGGAACTACAGAGCAGGTCAGGTATTACACTGGTAATGTTGCATTAAGGTATTTATGAAGAGTTTTTAAGGGAGTTTTATATTGCATAGAAGCCAATACAGTGTGTAATTCCAGGCAATGTTCAGTGATCCAGTTCGCTTTGAGTATCAGTGGGTATGGTATTAATTCAAATTGTCTTTCACTGATTCACTGCTGATTCATACTGCCTTTAACTATATATGCTGTTTCCATATATTTTAACTTCAAATTTCTGGAACAGCCAAAAACAACCAGGGATGCAACGAAAGATGAGATGGATCTTTTGAACTTTCCATACCAAAGAGCTCATTCAAAATATGGTCCACACTAGTCAAGAATATATTAAAATCACATCAAAAAGAACAACGTTCTGAAAGGTAAAAAGCAAATATGCAAAGACTTCTTCTAAAAATGACAATACTGACAATCTCATGGATAAAGTAACTATGTTTAGCTATGTGTTTTCAGTTAACAAAGATTATGTATTTTATATAATCACCACCTTAACATGAGCTATGTTGTTGGGGGCAGTTGTCCCCGATAAAGTCTCCCAAAGCAAAGTGGACCTAGGTGAGCGGCCAGACAAAATGTCATTCGAAAGCACCCCATAATGATAAATGATCATGTAACCTCACCCACATTAGGGAAATGGGGACCCCGCCCTTAAGCCAGTCCTGGGTGGAGCTTGCAGGTCAGCACCTGGTGGTCAGGCTTCTATCCATGGGGCTAGATTGGGCAAAGCCTGAAAGAGTTTAATAGGTCCACCCTCCTGTGGGCTCACCTCCTGTTGGGGACCATGGGGGTGAGGTGCTAGGTGGATCGGATGGCAGTCGAAGGCAGCGGCCTTAGCAGACTAACCCACAGCTACTGAAACTAACTTTAGGAATATGGAACATGACCTCTCTGGAGGGAAAGGAACCTGAGCTAATGTAGTTGGAATTAATATACCGTCTAGATATATTCAGGCTCACCTCACATGGTATGGGCTCTGGAACCAATCTCCTGGAGAGGGGCTGGACTCTATTCCAATCTGGTGATATCCTGGGTGAAAGGCACAAGGCAGATGTGGGTCTACTTGTAGGCCCCCGATTCAACACCATACACTGGAGCCCCAGTGAACAAAAGCATTGCATCCCTTTGGCTTAATGTCGGGGATGGGCTCTGGCCTGTGCTTATACACCATACAACAGTTCAAAATGTACAGCCTTCTTGGTGACTTTGGGTGGAGGAGTGGAAGGTGCCCCCACTGAGGACTCCATTGTTCTACTGGGAGACTTTAACGCTCATGTGAGTAATGACAATGAAACCTGGAGTGGTGTGACTGGGCAGAAAAGCCATTCTATCAAAGGCCCGATGGCGCTTTCTTATTGGACTTTTGTGTAAGCCACAATTTTTCCATAACAAACATCATGTTCAAGCATACGTGCACCTGGCACCATGATACCCTCGGCTGTAGGTCAATGATTGACTTTGTAGTTATATCATTACATCTGTAACTGTACAGTAAGTCTTGGACACTTTGGTGAAGAGAAGGGCTGAGCTCTCCACTGATCTCCATCTGGTGGTGAGTTGGATCAGATGGCGGGGGAAAAGGCTAGACAGACCTGGTAAACCCAAACATATGATGAGGGTGTGCTGGAAGCGTTTTGTGGAAGCCCCTGCGTAGGAGATCTTTAACTCAGACTACCAGTACAACTTTTCTTATATTCCTAGGGAGGTTGAACCTTGGGTTCAGGAGGAACAGTGTGGTTTTTTCCTGGTCATGGAACTCTGGACCAGCTCTTTACCCGCATAAGGATATTGGAGGTTCATGGGTCTTTGGCCATCCATCCTACATGTTTTTTGGAAGGCACATGACCCTGTCCCTTGGAGGGTCTTGTGGGGAGGGAGGCATGCTTCAAGGGTGCCAGGTCGCTTGCTCTGTATGTATCTATTATTGAGAGCGAGAGTTTGGTTTAAATTCGTTCCCAGTGGTCGTCGCCAACGCTGCCCTATGTCACCGATTGTGTTCAGAATATTTATGGAAGTGCAATCTAGGGATGGAGGTCGTCCGGTTTAACTGCTGGATCGTATCTTTGCTTTTTGTAGATGATGTGGTACTTTTGGCTTCATTGAGCAGTGATCTCCAGTCGGCACTGGAATGGTTTACAGTTGAGTGTGAAGTGACCAGGATGAGGACCTGTGCCTCAAACTTGGAGGCCATGGTTTCCAAATGGAAAAGGGTGGATTGCCTTCTCTGGGTTAGCGATGAAATACTACCTCAAGTGGAGAAGTTAAAGAATGTCCAAGAATCAGAGATCGACAAGTAGATTGATGAAGTGTCAACAGTGATGCAGGCATTGTACCGGTCTGTTGTGCTGAAGAGAGAATTGAGTCAGAAGGTGAAGATTTCAATTTACTGGTCGATCTAATTCTATACTGTCACCTATAGTTATGAGCTTAGGGTAGTCACCAAAAGACCGAGATCGTGGATATAAAAGGCAGAAATAAGTTTTCTTCGCAGGGTGCCTGGGCTCAGCCTTAGAGATTGGCTGAGAAGCTCAGACATTCAAAGGGGGCTCAAAATTGAGCCAATGCTGTTCCACATCAAAATGAACCAGCCGAGATGGTTCGGGTATCTGGCTAAGCTGCTTATGAACACCTTCTGACGGAGGTGCCAACTGGACGGAGACCCCAAGGCAGACCCAGAACACACAGGAGAGATCACATCTCTAAGCTAGCCTGCAAACGCCCTGGTATGCCTCTTGAGGAACTGAAGGAGATGACTGGGGTGAGGGAGGTTTGGGCATCTCTGCCTAGACTGCTGCCCCCGAAACCGGATTAGTGACAGAGAATGGATAGATGGATGGTTATATTGGAGATCATTGACAGCTGATTATTAAAGCTGAATGGAATTTCATTGCATACAATAACCCTTTAATTGGACATAGCAAAAGGTTCTAATTTTCCTCCCTTGCTATTGTACTGTGATCAGACCACCTGTTCACTTTTTTCAGATTATGGATCCTAACCCCCAACTGCATCTGAAAATTCAAATTTGACCTCGTAGCCTTATCTCACAGGATCACGGTCATGTTCTATGGCCGTGCCCAGTGTGATTATTTAAAAAGGAATGATAATAAATGATGTAAAGCCTTTTATGGACTGCAAGACATAGAACTAGAAAGAATGACAGGATCACAAAAGATGTGGAAAATCTATCCCGAGGACGTCTACTTCAGTTACCCACTGAGATAAAGCGCAAATCCACCTTAAACCAATTTGTAAGGCCTGCCTGCGTCAACCCTCTGCTTTGTTCTTTATTTTAAAGAGACACGGCCTGAGGAATGTTGGTCATTTTCCTGAAGAAAGAGAGAGAATCATAATAACAGATTGTCCCAGGCTTTCTATACAAAAAAATTGTTTGTCTGACACCTTGACAGTAAGGTTACCCCCTATAATCAGACACCTACTATATCTTTTTCACCCACCCTCCCCCCACTCTGTCATAACCAAGGAACAGAAACTCTTCTTATAGTAAATGCATCATCTTCAAATACTCGTGCTAAGACCCCGAAGGGGTGCATTACTGACATTTTTCATCTGAAATTTTTAAATTTGAAATCATTTCACACTGATACAGTATCCCAGTGCCAATTTCTAGCTTGTCAGATGCCTTGTTTGAAGTTCTACTCCTAAAAGAGAATTTCTAACAGTATATAAGAGCATAATTCAGTATTATGTGGATTTCATGTAATGATTTACGGTCTGTAATTGGTAAATGACATGCGTTTTTCTCAACAACACAAATAGTACACTTTTTCATAGTTTACTGCTTTCTGTGGGTGATGATGGGGGAAAAACATCCTAGCTACATCTAAGCAGAGCTGAAATAGCCATCCTTTGCAATACCAGCTGTGTCAAGTCCTGTCTTTTAAAGTAGCTGCAGTACTGAATATTATAGTCAGCTATGGAGAGTATAGTCAGCTATGGAGAGTATAGTCAGCTATGGAGAGTATAATTAGCTGAGCAGTCATGGAGCTCTCGTTATTATCCCTGCCAGCCTCTGGTATATCTATCATGCCACTTCAAATCCAGGCAGCTTAACCAGACCTTTATGAAAGGTCTAGACCACTATGTAAGGTTAGATATCCCTCTCAAAAGGAAATACAAACCCAAGGTACTTTAGATATCCTCTGTCAAATGTTCAATAATAGATACATACAGTTCATTAATGTACAATGCAAACGGAACAGACAAACGAAAGCTGTCTTACTAACGCTTCAGCCATCCACCTGCACGATTTAAATTGACCCCTGAGGTCTGGCTGTGCAGAGTTTGCATCCCGTCCCTGTGGTCATGTGGCCGTTGCCGTGGGATGCAAATACATATCCCTTGGGTATATATTAGTGAATGCATGTACTCATGCTCTTCAAAGAGGTGGCGGCACGTGCAGGTGTCCTGGCATCCTATACCCTTCATGCGGAGAAAGACAGATTCAGAATCATGGGATATTTCTCATTATGCATGCTTGACCATTCTTGTGTTCCCGTGTACACGTTGTACATCATCTTCCGTTGCCCAAGACCAGATCCAATACTAAGAACAGATGTGCAGACAACCGCAAAATCCTTGGATGTCGTTCTTGCCCCACTCCATGCAGAGATTGCATCCTCACTAGCAAAAACAATCTCATGATTCATTGCATCCTAAATTTGTTCTTGGGAGGCAAGTTAGCAAGACCGCTCTTGCCGAGAAACACAAGCCTGATCATCGCATTATTGATGCTAAGAAACACCCATGATCAGTGGTTCTTTAACAGAACATAATTCTGTAACTCTATCTATGTTAACCTGAACAGAATTTGGAGTGTGTTCTGATGCTAGCTGACAGCCGAGACTCAGGTATCAGTTGCTACATCCTTGGTGCCTCAAGGCATGTGCCCTTTCTCATTAGAAAAGACGCACCAAGGGCATCAGCAGAGGCTGTCAAATGAGACGCTGTTGCTGAAGCTGTAGGCTGGTGAAATAAATAAAGGAATTAAACACTTTCAAGAGTATCTGGGACAGATATAGGCATTTATTTACCACCACTTGTATTTCTATATGTTCCACTCACTGCTGAATATTCTCATGCAGTGTTTTAGCAGGGGTGGCATGGTGGCGCAGTGCTTAGCACTGTTGCCTGATACCTCTAGGACCAAGGTTCTCCCAGTTCCCTTCAGGTTCTCTGGTTTCCCCCCAGCACAGAAACATGCTGAAGTTAATTGGAGTTACCAAATTGTCTGTAAGTATGCATGTGTGAGCAAATGGTGTGTGAGTGTGTCCTGAGATGGGTTGGCGCCCCATCCTGGGTTCTTCCCTGCCTTGTGCCCATAGCCTCTAAAAGAGGTTCCAGAACCCCTAATACCCTGACTAGCATAAGTGCATGGTTACAGAAAATGGATGGATGGATGGATGGATGGATGGATGAATGGATGGATAGTATTTGAGCACAATAAGATCTGTTTTTATTGTCTCCACCTTCCTGCACAAGTTTCTATTGGATACCTCACTTTCCTTCCCCGGTGCAAAGTTATGCATTTTGGTTATTTGGTGTTGCCATATCCCTCACAGTGTATATGCTTATGTGTGGGGGGGGGTGGATTAGGTTTATATTACCAAATGTCCCCCACAATGTGATAAAAACCTGTTTTCTTGACATTGTTGGGATCTCAAAAATATCTCTGAATGCAAGCAAAAAAGTAAAAATGCCAAAAGTCTCATGTTTTCTTTGGTTACTTATGGTTAAGGTTAGGGCTGGGTAGGGGTTAAGGTCATGTTGGGATTAGAATTTTCCCAATAGAAATCAATGGAGAGTCCCCACAAAGATATAATTACAACCCTGTGTGTGTGTGTGTGTGTGTGTGTGTGTGGGAGGGGGGTGGATCTACCCCAGCTTCGTGTCCATAGCTGTCTGGAGTCCAGGAACCCGTGACTCCGATTGTCGTTGGAAGTTGTTGGAAGATGGTTGCACTTGTTAT
Organism: Isichthys henryi; assembly: GCA_026776945.1. Classification (NCBI taxonomy): domain Eukaryota; kingdom Metazoa; phylum Chordata; class Actinopteri; order Osteoglossiformes; family Mormyridae; genus Isichthys; species Isichthys henryi. The sequence goes on along the minus strand of JAODJX010000035.1, from coordinate 7,411,152 downwards.
TTTTGTTGCCGTTATGGATGTGCTCTAGCATGTCAACTGTCCCTTAACAGAAATGCAAAATACATATTTGACCAAATACAATGTGCCTTGTATTTTCCATTCTGAAGATGACAGGCTGAGAGGTATCCAAATTTTTGTATTCATGTATGGGTGCACGTGACTACTGTACATCAGGACAAGGTACTATTTAAGTAAGAAATTAATTTTTTTTTTATTAAAAATAAAAAGATTTTCTGAAATACAGATTTTTTCTGTACAAACTTCAGTTATTTTAACATTTGTGCTTTGATTATTTAAGTAGGACAGTTGTGTAGTCAGCAGTAGTCGATATGAAATAGACAGCTCATGACAATCCTACCCTCACCCCCCATTGATAAAAAAAAAAATCCCATCACCTCAGGTCAACAAAACATACCACTGCACCTTGCTAACGCCCAATATTACTGTATTTTTCAAAGTAGCTTTCACTGTAAAAGATCACCACACTATGTCAGTGAATTAAGCAGAAATTCACTGCATAAGCACCAAATGGGAATTATTGTACTAAACTAAGGGAAGAATTCAAATATAAGGTTAAACACAAATCTATGTATTGGAGTTTCATTGTATAAATGGTGTACAAATACATACAGTGCATCCAGAAAGTATAATGTTATTTGTGCCTTGCGACAATCCTGTCTCAGAGATCTACAAACAATTCCTTTGCCTTCATGCTTGGTTTGTGCTCTGAACTGTGGGACCTTATATAGATAGGTGTGTGCTTTTCCAATTCATGTCCAGTCAACTGAATTTGTCACAGGTGGACTGAAATTAAGCCTCAGAAACATCTCAAGGATGATCAGTGGAAACAGGATGCACCTGAGCAATACTTATGTACATGTGATTTCTCAGTTCTTTATTTTTAATAAATTAGCAAAAATCTCAAGTAAAATTTTTATTTACAGCCGTAGAATTTTGAGGTAAAAAATGAATTTAACCCATTTTGAAATAAGGCTGTAACATACAATGTGGAAAAAGTGATGCACTGTGAATACTTTCCGGATGCACTGTAAATCCCGAAACTTCACAGATAAAGAAATGCAATTAGGAGACCTTTCCAGTGCATCATTATACAAACTGTGAGAAAACAAAATATCTGGATAGCTTAGCTACTCGAGTGTATGAATTTCAGATATACTTGGGGAAGCTGATTTGACAAAATACAGGATAATTAGAGCACACATAGATTTTATCTCTCCTGAGATCATTCGAGTGCCACGAAAATCCACTCCTGCTAATCAGATGACACGCTTCAATTAAACAATTAAAGGATAGGCAATGCCCTGTAATGGCAGAGCCTTGCATGTTTGAAATTTTACTGGTGTAAGCAGCATGAAAAGGCGATGAGTTCCTAGTGGACATATGTCTATGCTTATTTTGTAATTTTATGGTAAAAAAGCAATGAAAATATATATTTGTACTCTAAGTGTAGATTCCACTTACTGAATGTTATGCAGGTCTCTGATTACTATCTCCTGTAAAATACTTTAATGCATAGCATTGAAAAATCGGCAACCGTAAAACTAAACTGAAACTCTTCTCCTTTGCAGTGTAGTGCTTTTGATATAGCACTGACTATCTGAAAATAGCAAGTGATGATGTAGTTTGGCCACAGGTGCAGTGTGACTAGAGATCAGTAAAACGGGAAATTTAAGTATGACTTGCAGACAAGATGCCTGGAATGTAAAGTGGAAAATTCAAAGTGTCACAATTCAGGACAAAGCAAAATGATCAAATGGGTAAAGAAACAGATTCAAGCACATTATCTCTCCTTTCTGTGCGTGCCTGGATGATAAAATCATAAATTCAGGATCCTGGCTAAACCTATTGCAAGCAGCAGTGAAGTTGATATTACACCAGATCCGTTACCTGCAGCAGAGAAAATGCACGCTAATGCTTCTCTTAAAATGAGCTAACAGCAATTTCCAGGGAATAATAAGGACTAGTATAAAGTTAAACCTGTCATTCATTGGCCCATTTATGCTTGACTATCAGGTAAATGGATGAAATAAGAGACTGAAAGCTAAAACAAAAACCTCGGATAGTAAAAGTGAGGGATTTATAAATGTGTCCAATATTTTATTTATATATATATATATATATATATATATATATATATACTGTGTTTGTGTGTGTCTAGACATATTGGAACTCAGAAGGCTACCGGTTCAAATCCCACGGTTGGCAGCCTGATCTCACCCTTGAGTAAGACCCTTAACTAAATTATTCCATGGACTGGCTAACTGTACTTTCTCCTCTACACCAGTTCCATGAGGTGGCCTCCTGTGATGCTTTTCCAGCTGTCCTGAAGGAGGTCCCACATATGCTGAGCTCTCATTGGCCACTTTTCCTTCATTCTCTGGTCAAACTCTACCCGAAACGCCTCTACTCAGCGGCCATAAGTTGAGTTACCATAAGTTAAGGGTAGGTAGCCTGCCTGGGCACCCGAAAACTAGGGGTCCCATGAAAACAGAATTCCCAGAAGTTACATTAAAATTACATTTAAGGATATAATGCAATGCGATCATTTAAATGATAGCTGTCATGCCCGATCGTCCAATCCACCTGTGTGCCACGCCCCCCTCATTAACCTTGTGTGAAATCCCGATTGTTACCAGCTGTTTCGTATTATTTCCATTAAGTCCTCTGTATTTAAGTCCGCTTTCAAGTATATTTCCCCAGTCCTGTCATTGACGTCTCTCTGTCGTTGCTGCCTATGGTTCTCCTGTTTGCTATGTTCTCCCCAATAAACCCTGATTTTCCCCGTATCCTGGACTCTCGCGCTTCCCTGCTCGACATGTCCGCAGCTGATCATGACAATAGCAACATGTAGGTTATATGCATTTTTAGCAACATTTTTCAGGATAAACAAGGGTACCCCCGTCCTAGCTGTAATGGACTATTCTTCTTTGAGACTTTGTACTACTCCGCTTTCTTTTACCACTGGAGTCACTGCCAAGCGAACTGGCACAAATTAACCTAACAAGAAAAAAACAGCACAAAGATAAATGACTAACATTATATCTCCGTTGTCTGATACTGTCTCGCTATTGTAGTAGACAACTTGACACAAGACACAATTAAAGGAAAATATGCAAAAAATCAAGAATAAACTTAGCAAAAGAGGGAATGATTAAACTTCTTAAATTTGACTGATCAGTCCTCCGGCATGATGCCCCCCTCCCCCATCAGCAAATTTTACCAACAGCATTCCTGCCCCCACCCTGATCAGTAAGTTTTACCACTGACACCCCACACAATGATTAGAATATTATTAATAACCCATCTCGTTTCTTTTTGGGCTCCAAAAATATCCCTAGTGGCCCAGTTAGGGGGCCCCCTACTCAAGCATTGTCTTCTTAGTGAATTAACTTACAAATTGAATAGATGCTTTTATCCTAAGCAACATAAATTGTATTTTTCACAAAGCAGTTTCATTCATTCCCAGCAGCATCAGAGGGTTAAGGGTCTTGCTCAAAGGCCCAATGGTGAATCCTCTTTCCTATCCCTGGGATTTGAACTGGTGACCTTCTCATCACAGGCAGTGTCCAAACATGCTGAGCCACAAACCAAACTATACGCTTTGGCAGCTTTTACTCAGCACCACACTTTATTTGATGAATTACACACAACAATGGATACTAATGTTCAGTACTTGGCGAAGCAGGAACAAGAAGATGTGTGATGAACTGCTTCTCTAGATCAGTATCACCTCAATAGAGAGAGAGCAGGAAGAATAGCAGGCAGGTATTACGGGGGCCTTTCTGAGACACCAAGTCGAGATAAGGGTGGGATTATTTGCTGTGTTTACCATGTAATGGTAGAACTCTTCTAGGTCAACACAGACTGACTAATGTCCAGATTGAAACAATGATTGTGTGATGGATGGTTCACGTGTGACACCTCACAACAGCGAGGACCAGGAACTCCGACACCTAAATCAACCAAGATCTCTCATATCATAATGTGGAGGACGGGTAAACAAAACATTTAAATCAATCATTTAGTGTTTTGACGAATATAAACAAGGTGAAAATTCACTGTGTTCCTGGATTCCTTTCAGTACAAATCAATATTACAGAGCTGTTCAATTTTCAAACTGAAACATTTTTCTATTTTTTTCGCAATTTTTTGCTTTGTATCACGAATAAATGTACTGATGTATGTAACAATAAGGATCTGCTGTTTTGGAGGCTGCAAATTATTCTCTGTTTGTTTTAGATATTTAAATTAAATTTAAATTTATGAACTGGTTACACTGAGTAAGGAATAACATTGAGTCAGGAAGCATAGGTCACAAACCAGGGGAACATCCTGGTTGTAATGCGTGTCCTTTGCCAGACATATGTAATCACATTAAGCAATGATGATTTAGATAGTTTGATGCTTCTTAAATATTATAATTGATCAAATTTGTTTTAATATTAGTAATTTATACTTAAGCAACAAAGGAAACAGCTACTGAAGTTCTAGGATGAAGGATTCGGTGAAATAACAGAATGTTATTCTATTTTAAGCCGCGCTGTTTTTTTTTACTTATAATTTTTCATTTTATTGCTAAAGGTATATTTTACAGTTGAATTATTTATGCAAAATTTTGTGGGGAAAACAAACAAAAAAGCATAACTTCCATGTACTAGCAAAGCACAAGAGGAATATTACATCTGAGGTTGCAGACTGAGATGTAAGATCAGTAGCAGTGAGACGGAGCAGTTGGATGCACTGTGGGACCTTTCTCACATCAGACGGGTTTGCAGATCGAACAGGACCTTGAGACAACTGGGCTGTGAGAAATGAGAAAATTCTGAGAAACATGCGTCAAAGCAGCCATGTTTCACTCTTGTGCTTCATTCAGGAGAAAACGAATCGTTTTTTTTTTTTAAATTTATTTCTCTACTTTCTACTTGGAACAGCATGGTGGCGCAGTGCTTAACACTAGGGTTTGAGTCGCGGTCATGTCTCCATGTATGTGAAGTGTGTAGGTTCTCCCCATGTCATCGTGGGGTGTGTCAGTGTGTCTCTAATGGGCTGGCACTCCAACCTGGGTTGTTCCCTGCATTGCACCTGTCACCTGTGGGATAGACTCTGGACCCCCTGCGACCCTGAATAAGACAAGTGGGAAAAGATAACAGATTGATGTTTTTTACTATTAACTGTAATACAAAATGGACATGGCAAAAGTTGCAGTTACAGCCATTTGGACCATAGAAGCAACCTTTTGCATTTATATGAATTAGTTGTGCAGCTCTATGTAACGCATAATGAAAAGATTTTTTTTTTGTGGTGACATGAATAGAAAAATCTGCTTCTGCGGATGTGTCAAAACTGCTAATAAAACATATACCATAAATGTACTTTGGCAATTAAGTTCCATTCACTGAAAAGATAAATGTGATACTTAAAAAGCAGCACAGATGTACAGAAATTCATTTGTATTTAAAACGACCGAAATATATGGCAGTGTAGTTTCTGACAAAGTTTGATTAAAGAAACCAAATTTGAATTATAAAGAAAAAGCTCTGGGGACAGGTGAAAACTGAAGAAAATGCAAATATATATATTTTATATATACAGCAAATATATATATATATTTTTTACTGTGCAGGGAACATTTGCATTTTAATCCTTTTCAGTTTACTACCGGGGACAGGTAGAGTCGGGCTGAATTCTTATTCCACACGCCCATAAGGTTAACACTGGCATATTGCCAGATATTAAGGACACATGCATAATGACTGCCTTGCAAATTATTGAATCGGGATGAAGGAAAGACTGCTGTAGATACTGATGAAACTACAGGATGGTATTAGCTCAGCCAGTGCAGGTAGAAAGTGGCATGTTTAATTTTAACCTGACATCATCACTTTTACAGTGACATACTCCAGTTTCTTAACAATGACACATCTATTTTTTAATGCCAAAATAAGCATTGCTGTTATCTGACAGAAGATGGTTTTGTGAATCTCCCACCTTCTCCTAAGTAAAAGGTGGAGGTCAGGTACAATATCATTTTGGTGGCTAGTATGGACAGGAAGGACACAAATGGGTCACACTTTGGCGATGGACCATAAATATCCATCCATCCACTTTCTGTAACTGCTTGGCTTATTCAGGGTCGGGGGAGGGGGGCAAGGTCCTACTCCCCAGGTTATAGGTGCAAGGCAGAGAACAACCCAGGATGGGGTGCCAACCTATCACAAGGCACAGTCACACACCTTTCACTCACACATGTACACCAATGGACGATTTGGTAACTCCAGTTAACTTCAGCATGTTTTTGGACCAGGGGGGAGGGGGGAACTAGAGTATACGGAGGAAACCCCACGGTGACATGGGGGGGGACATGCAAACTCCGCACACATTTGGACCAAGGTGGAGACTCAGGCCCTGGTCCCAGAGGTATTTACCACTGCACCACTCTGCCACCCAAACACTGCTAAATAAATATATATATTCACTTTCAGAAATCTTGATAATAGTTCCCTCTTCAGAGATTTTTCTTTTCCTCAAGAGAATTCATTGTCTGCTGAACTGTGCCCGTTCACAGAACATTATCCTCCATAAGGAAAATGATTACTTTTAAACTAAATGTTTCTATAAGAATGACAAAATACTCTCATTCTTTCATAATGTTATTAAATGATTGCTTATGGATATGATCAACTAAAGCTGAAATCAAGCACATGGTAAATGCGCTTTGGGGCAACTGCTATAAAAGCTCAATTTCAAATTACTGTAGGGTTCCTGAGTCTAGATGTATTGTGCATTGACAACTGAATGATGATGGTATACAAAGAGTTTAAATAGCACTGAGTCAGGTACATTCATTCCTTCAATTCAACTAAATAACATGTATTGTAATAATATATTACATGGGCTTAGGAGAAAGGGCTACTGTTTTGCAATGAAACAAATGAGAAATTAACATCATAATGTAAGCCTTTTCTCTTGGTCTTAGAAGCAAAGCAAGTACACCCATTTCTGTGAGACACAATAAGATGGAAATTCACCTTCAGCTACCAATACACTTTCAATTACAATGCTTCCATTCTGCGTCACTAAAAGCCACAAGAGCTTCTGAATAACAGTCCCTGCCCTCCTGTTTCAGACTGACTGGAGTATCATAGTGAACTCAGTACATCTCTTTGACCTCCTTCATTTGCATTCGTTTGCCCTTTTGCTATATTAACCTGATACACATAATTGTTCTTTTCATTTCAAAATGAAACGGTCTATAGAATTGGAATGTTTGAATAATATTACAGTAAATACTAGGAATACCACAAAAAGCACATTTATCAAAAAGGGCATATGGTTCCCATATAAAGTCTTTGAGTCCTGGTATTTTTCCCATCTACCTGCATCCACCAGGCTAATGAACAATAGATGCATCAGTCGAATAATGTTTATTTTGCTTTTCCCCATTTGACCCTAAGTGTGTATAAAGGTATAAAACATATATACAGATGTCAAAAAAGGAGTATTTTTATACTTAAAATTAAATATAAGTTCTTAAAATTCTTAGTGAAGCTGTTGAAAAGCATTATTATTCTACAAAAGACGGATCCCTTTGTTTGGTTGGGTCATTCTACTGCAGCTCATGTTTGCCTCACCAGTCTGGTGGCTAATGACACGTAACCATATCAGCATGATTTGCTGTCAGTAAACATAGATACGTCACCGCACAGCTTGCGAAGGCCTGCCAGGACATGCTGCTGGAGCCTGGCTGACTTCTGATCTTGCTTGCTAAAGGGCATATAGCGTTAAATGCAGGTATTGCCGTCTTAAAAAGCACTGAATAAAAAGTATTTCGATGCACTAAATAAGAAGCATCTTCAAAACAATCTACACTTTCAACCTCAAACGTATTTTATGCACCCAAATTCTTTCTGTTGGTTTGTTTGTTTTTGGATGTGTTAACTATATTGTATGTAAATATATTATTTTTTTTTCCACAAAATGTGTTCTAAATATCCAAAGCCTTCAAAATTTATGTGTGAATGTCAGAGGAATAAGAATATATAAAAACTGATTGCTTTGTGTGTGTGTGTGTGTGTGTGTGTATACCATCCTCGCCATAGCTACACCTTTGAGATATACCTTTTCTTGCACGGGTTTAGAGAACTGGATGCATTTCCAGTGAACCTGCTGAAAATAAATGGCAACTACTTAGCTAGAAGTTCAGTTTGGTTCACGTTTGACAGATGCCTACAACCTGAACCATTAATTTTGTGGAGGGGGTCAAGAAGATTGGCCACAATCATTAGATGTGGGAGGAATCTGCAGTCTCTGGCAACTAAGGTCACGTGGTAAGAAAGGGTCAGTAGTCAAGGTTGATAAGCAGTTCCTTAGCCGCCCCCAAGGAGAAAGCAGTGTGACTCTTAGCAGTGAGAGAAGTTAACAGCCTTAGAAAAGGCCCCAGATTGTCTCAGGACACCTCTGGTGAGGGAGTCTCATCCAAACAAAAATATGTGGAGAATTGAATACAACAAACGGCTTCCTATTGTCTTGTTTTTGTTTATGTTTGGTATCTGCCTTTTTTATTCTCCGTAATGCTTTTTTTCCCAATGTCATTCAGCCAACAGGGGAAGTGGGTTTTTGATGTTATAAGATAGTGCTTCGCTTTGTTAAAGATTTTATTTGTGTTTTCTACAATTGCACTTGGATTGCAGAATTGTTTTTTCCTTGCACCGCCAAGATGGCTATTTTCAATATTTGATGTTGTTGATGTTTACAGCCTCAAGTGTAGGCCAATCAAAAAAGTCGGGACATGTAAACGATGAGCTGGGAGACATTCTATTACAACAGGGTTACTAGTACAATAAAGTCTTAATGATCACAAAGTTATCTAATCCACTTAACTATATAAGACCACAATGATAGATTAGATTTGAATTAACTGCTAAAATAACCATCTTATCACATGCATATGATGAACTGTTACCAAAGCATTCATACACATCAGAGATGACAAAAAAATACAGATTTTGGATGTGTTCTTAGCATTCATCCACAAATCATTCTCACACAATAACTTATACACATGGAGCAATTTACTGTAGAATGCTTGCCATTGCCGGTGCGACATTACATGGATTACCATAGTTTGACACCAAACGGCCAGGCTTTATGTTTTATTTATTTTCTCTTGATCTATAGGCAAACTAGGACATGTCCTAAAGGATGGTAAACACTCAGGACTAGTTATTTAAAGTAGCATTGTATGTACATTATACATGTATTGTATTACATTCTGAAACATGGGATGATGAGAATATGTGTTGTTCTTCTTTTTTAGTTTATTTTTAGCACAAAATGCATTTGTGGTGATTTTGAGTAGAACCGGCATCTCTGTACAAGTGGTGTGTTGTATTTGTGTTAGCAAAAACGTCTTTGACAATTTGTGGTCCTCTGAATTTTACCTTAGGGTAGTCAAAAGAATTTCACCCAAGGGACATGTGATTTAATAATTCATTTAACATGATCAATTATTCATGTTGCTTACTTGATTAAAATATTTTAGTCAAACATCACAATTTGTAGCTAACATTTTAGAATTATTGCTCCCTAAATATATTTCCATATTTGCTAATTGTTTGGTCAACATGCTTGAAGGATGAGGGTAAATGACCAAATGACCACAACGAAACAAATCTAAATACAATTCTGCCAACAGTTCAATATTCAAATGAGCAAAATTGGTTAAATTAGTTACAGTTTCTAATAATTGTAATAAATGTTCCTCTATTAAAGAGCATTAGCATTTGCATAAATTTCCAGCATGTCACCATTTCAGGCACTGAAAATGAGAGGATGAATTAAATATTTGTCTTGTACCTGAAACTCACAATTAAACAAACTACAATTACAATACTTTTTGTGTCCATGTTTTGAAAATAAAAATGGCTGGGAATATACTGGGAATACTGTCTGAGGATTGTTTCAAATAAGGTTGTTCTGTCTTAGCTTTCAGTAAGCTAACCTGCTACGTCGCTATTGCAGAGACACAGAGATTACTCCTTTGCATTCCACTTCTGGGGCTGTCAGGGTGTCATCGTGTGTTTGTGTTTGTTTAAACTCTGCTCCAGCACCATGTGATGTATCACACTGTCATTGCTGCACGGATGTCCTCTGTCAGGGTCCTCTTCTCTTTCCATCTGGCGTTCCTCTGTCTCTCTTCTTTCAGCACTCCCTAACTCAGTCTTCCCCTGCATGTCCTCCAGGTGTGAAACTCCACTTTAACGGTGTCGTGTTCTTCCTTTTGGACAGGCAGCTGAGACAATCTTAAGGCAAAACGAAGAATAAAATGAAAAAGGAAAAAGATACCTCCCAGTCTCACCTCAAAGCCTAGTAACTAGCATTCAGTTTATTCAAATAGTTTAATGTTATTCTGCAACAAACTTGCCAAACTCACTAAAGCTGGGAATGAACATTGCTGTAAGTTTGTGGCTCCCTGGGCTAAGACTCTGGTTGTGATCGGAAGGATTCTGGTTCAAATCTCATTGCTGGCTAAGGGGTTGGACCCTTGTACTTCTAGGCTTGGCTGACTCTGCTTTCACAACTGTATGTTGGTTTAGATGAATGTGTCTGCTAAATATAAAAATGTAAATGTCCTATGGTTGTCATGAACATATTCCAAATACAATTTTCTTACTGTAACCATGGGAAATAGTCTGTATCCAAACATTTCTTATATAGTCTCTCCCAAATACAGTATCCATTTTATGTCCAGCATGTCATTAAATGACATTCTGTCAAAGATATAGTCTTGAAAATGGTAACACTTTACTTAAGGTCATGTCTATAGTAATTTATAAACATATTGATAATGCATTATAATGCATTCATAATGCACTATAAACATAGCTATAAATATTTATAGAAAGGCATAACATATAGCCATGCTTTTCATGCATTATTATTGCCTTGTGAAGCTGTCATGTATAATGCGCCATACATACATTTATAATGCAGTCCTTAATGCTTCTACTGACCATTATAATGCATTATAAAGGTATTTGTAGAACATTATGAATGAGTGCTATGTAAAGCATTCATAATACATAATACACATGGCTGTAGCCATGTTTACAATGTTTTGGGAAAACATTATTATTTGTCATGAATGTGTTTATAAATTACTGAAAACATGGCCTTAAGTAAAGTGTTACCAAAGCGAAAATTAATCAGGCTGCCCACAGTCAAGCTATCGAAATGATTTTCTTAATGTTAAAAAGATTAAGGGGTTGATGCTACTCCATGTTAATGAATCCATACAAGAGAAAGCAAAACAAACAGGCCTGCAATATAAAGAGCAGATAGTCAGAAGCTTAAAAGAGCAATACAGTGAGGAGTGGGCGCCATGCCAATTTAGCTGTTGTATTCAGATTATGTCCATGTTGGTTAAACTTCCCGTTTAACAATATAGTTCCCATTCTGTTTTTCTTCCAAGTATCCAATATTTGGAGAGTTACATCTTCATAGCTATTCTGTTCCTAAGGCTTTTCATTTCGAAATCCAGGTCATATTATTCTGGAGGAGGGCTCACTGGTCTGTGTTGCTTTACCACTAAGCTACAACAGTGGTCAAAGTGGGAACATTTTAATTTAAGCTTAGTGGGATGGTACAGGGAGATGATGATGATTGAATGTTCACAATCTTATGGCTTGATTCACTTTCATCCGTCTATTTATCTACTAAAGATTCAAAGTAACTGTAGAACCTACTGAACAAAAGAAAATACCATGTAAGAAATGCTAGTTCACCACATGTATTACACAGATCAAATTCTCAAATAAAATGTAATATTATTTTAAAACTTAGATTTCGTTTTACTTGTGTGGGTCCCTAAGCATTAAATTCTTCTAGATCTCTTCTAATAAAAAGGTATTTAAGAGGAATAAAAAGGCAAAGAGTTGTTACAAGACACTGAGATTGTATTTCTTTGCTGCCTTCATTGCGTAAACAAATTCTATGAGTAAAAAGCCTACATGCTAACCAAATACATTTAATTCACTCTGCTTCTGATATTTACAGCATTTAGCAAGACGCTCATTAACAGAGCGACTTACAACAGTAAGTTTGTAGTCCATGACTGTCCTTCAATCTACAAAGCTAGACCTAAAATCAACAACTGTCATTAAAAGTCAGCTACTGCTATGTTGTATAAAAACCTTGTTAGGGGAAAACAGTGCACAGACAAACATTGTTATTGGGATTTTTTTTTTAATGGGGAGAGTGGACATTAAGGGGGTATTACTCTCCTAGGTACTGCTTGAAGAGGTGCGTCTTCAGATGACGACAAGGGATTCGGCCGTTCTTATGGCAAGAGGAAGTTCATTCCACCACTGAGGAGCTAACATTGCAAAAAGTCTTGATGCATGTTGTCCTCTTAAGTGTTGGTGGTTCAAGACGAGCTGTGATTGATGCTCTGAGAGGACGACAATTGACACGATTCTTGATATTGAATTCATAGGGATTGTTTCTTTTCTATCAATACACGTCACATCTCTTCTGCTAGTCCCGTCTTTACAGAGGCAAAACAACAGGTAAGTGATTAGGTTGTATACTAAACTGTCAAAACAACTCTTTCATCTTACCTCTAAGACCTTATCAGACCCTGCATGCTAGCAAGGTAGCTACAGAGCTCGATATCAGGACACTTAACTGTACCCTGTCTGAAAGGTTGGAAATTAAAGCCTTTATATGGTGTGAGCAGAGCATTTGTTGAAAGTCAGGTCTATATAGCCTTTCATCAAGAAAGAATTTAAAACTGAACTGAAGGCCCTGATGTTCATAATCCTCAATGAGGATCTTGACCAGGAAATTTGCACAATTTACTAAGCATTGTCCAGTATGCTTTCTTTACTGTAGTCACTGGCAGTTATTTTCAACTTAAAATAAATAATCTTAATGATTTAGTTGATAGATCATTTAATTTCCCTTTTAACTCAGCTCAAGATAAGCAGATTGATGGATGGAAGAATGAATCTATGAGTAATTTAATTATCTAATTTCCAGACCTCTTACAAAAACGCTTCCAAATTGAGCATAGCAGACACATATTTGTTCTCCCCATAACTGCTACCATTCCTTTCTTTGAAAGCCTGTTAGATGCAGTATCTTTTATTTAATCAGTACAATGTCACTAATGCTACTAAGACTAATAACAGTACATTATTTTAAATTACATTATTTTAAAATAAAACATTCATCTTGAGATTACATTTATTTATTTTTTTGTTAAAAATTAGATGGTTTAATTGGATCACAAACTGATTATGACATGTAAGGGAAGACGTATAAACTTCTGTGACAGTATGGAAATTTTTAATGCAAAATATTAATCAAATGTATATAGAAGATGAATGACAGCAGCTGAAAATTAATTTTGGAAGAATAACAGTGGTAGGTTAATACGCAGTGTGGAAACCATAAGCTTTTAGCTACAGCTTTTGTAGATTAACATTATTCTGAGAACTGAAGCTAAACTAAACAAAATGGGAATAAAATAAAACACTTAATTCTTATATTTATTTTGCATGTCTCATTTCGCAGATTTCCTAGAGAATATTTATAATACCTACTATAATATTTATGGGTACTTTATCTAGACTCTCTTTGCTTGTGTATTTTTAGGCTACTTGTGTGTGTGTGTGTGTGTGTGAATGTGTCTATGTAAGAGAGACAGTGAGAGGAAGATAAATTTCCAGTTGTACTGCCTAAAGCAATACACTTCCCAAGAGAGGAAGCCCCTCAAACAGTGCCAACGAGTTAAAGGTAAAAGACCTGATCTGTCCCAGAAAGTCTGCGTGGAGAAAGAATGAGACAAGCTAGTACAGTGCATAGGTGTGAGACATTAAATGCACAGACACAAGCGTGCTCCTTTCTCCTCCGGTTTATATTATAATAAAAAATTTGAAAAATGGCAAAATAAAGCGCATAATACAGGAGCCATCAGTCCTCTACAAAATAAAGAACAAATAAATCAAAAGCCAAAATAAAGGCTACATTTCAAGTTTATCTTTCCCATGCAAATTTGAAAAACATTACAAGATGCACAATATTGCCACTTGCGCTAGTTACAGTACAGAATGCCTAACTTGGGCATTCAGTTATGCCACTTCCAAGTCAGTGACGTATGTTTCTACCTCATTTGTACTGCAAACACTGCACTATACATTTTCTTGTTATATATCTGTTTGTTTTTGTACCATGGTTATTCTTCCGGTCTGCTTATCGTTTTTTTGTCTGTTTGTTTATAGTGATGCAGTTGGACGACAAAATTTCTTCCCTGGTGGAGTATCAGTTAGTGCATTTAATGTTTAAATGCATGTTTTATTAAAATTTTTGGAAATTAACACCCATTCCATTACTGAAAGGCCACCATTACTGTATGATGCTGTATTAAGTAAGAGTTAGGTAATGGTTGTACTATAAGGGTAGAATTTGAAGAACCGTGACAGTAGAGTTTTGGACATATTTTGGGCAGTGTTATAGAGTCAGCCATTATTGCCTGGTTTGGGGAATATGACAGCAGGTAATGCTATGCAATGTATTCCATGCTACTCATTACTTCTTTCGTCTCATAAGTTCCTTTATTTTTCTTTTTGTACAGACATCAAATGGAAAAAAAACCCCACAAACTTTAGATTAAAGAAGCTTACAACGTAAGAAATGACACTAGGATTTTTGTGAGCATTTCAGCCTTGATACTTTTGAAGTCTTTCGACCCTAATTGCCATGTCAGCAATATCCTGTAGTTTTTAGTGATTTATTTTTTTTTTTCCTCCATAATGACTTTTCATCCTGCTGTCTATTCTGCCTCATTAAAGAAATCAATTTGTGTTTCAGCAGAATCCTACACTGTCATTTTATTTACCTCAGAATCACTGGACCGTGGCTATGGTAAACATACCCCAACTGCATCTCAAATGTTAGGTGCTACTTGTAACAGATGGCCAGTTCTAGCTGAGCAGTGAATTGCTAAGCAGTCAGGTCTCAAAAAGTGATATCTGATGTGAGAACTGAAATAATCTACCCAAACTATGAACCAGCAAAACTGCTTCTTCTTTCTTTCTTTCTTTCTTTCTTTCTTTCTTTCTTTCTTTCTTTCTTTCTGTCTGTTTCAGTTGAGTTTTCATCATCTAGAAGTGGTACATATTACGAAACACAAATGCAGTTAAGCAATAACATATGAGAAGGAATGTGGTTGTAGTCCAATATATAACGGCTGTGATTTGGTCATAGGCACAAGGCCACAGGCAGTTTCCAATAAAATTACTCAAGTAGCAGATGTGTAGCAGTCATTTTTTTTTCAGTTTTAACGTAGAGCACACTTACACAATGTATGTATCATAAATATATAATCAATATTTCTTACATAGGTTGGTTATTTGGAATCCTTTCTCTTTGAGGAGACTACATTTGACGCCAAAAACACTCATGTTAATTAAAGCCTAATTAAATGTACCCTGCATGTTTAATGCATTGTCATTCTGTGGCTCTGCTGCGATATTTATATATTTAAAAATTCTAAAAATGAACTGCCTTTTTCAAACAATCGGGAGTCTTTTTTTTCTATGTCGGATTAATGTCAGAATTAACCTCACATTTTCTTTCCAAATAAATCCAATATTCACTTTGGTTTGACTTCCTTTGTGTGGCAAAGCAAAGAGGTCTTGTTTTATTTATGTAATTTATGTCTAATTTATTTCATTTTAAAAAGTCTATAAATTAATTACTATTAATACTATTTAATATGCGTTAAGATGGCTAGACTGACATCTCATCGACATTTTCATCACCTTGCATTAAATATTCACTTCAGCAGGCTCATGCTCAACATTACCCGGAATAAGACAATAAAAATAAAAGTTCGGTGCAGAAACAGATGGGTACATCTTTGAGATAAAAAACAAATCTCATTGCCTGTCGCAGAATGTAATGGGACTAAAATGAGGATCCTTTTATGACAAAAATATGTTTAAAAGGCCTGGACAGGAAGGCAGGGAGTATACCATCAACAAACAACTCTACATGGAACAGCAACATCCCAGAGCTCTCACATGTTAACAACAGACAGGGTTGACTAGCAGAATCCAGTATGACCTCCTCTAAGAGCCATGAACCGGCAAGACGAACACCAAGAGAATGGGTCAAATTTGCAAAATCTGCACTCTTATACTGACACACAGCTTGTGTGAAATTGCTCCCTTTGAGAATCCATGCCTGAAAATGTCACTCCTGCCACAGGGCTGTGTCATTACTCAACAGGAAGGACCTGCCTTTCATTAAGGGTCACTTCTTCAAGGGGATGACATGTCTCTTCTTCTCACTCTCTGCCACCTACCACCTCCTCCTCCTGTTGCTATGACTACTACCTAGCAAGAGTTGGGATTCAGAACGTGCTTCAGTTCAAAGAATCCCTGTCACTTTTTCTTCATTCTGCTGTTTGTTTCTGTCTTCTTGTTCCATTGTCCATAATCGATATATCGGAATGAAAAAGCAAAAAAGAGCATCAGAACTAGGTTGTGATATGTATTAATTTTATAATAATTGTAAAGGGAGTACCTCAATGCCAAAAGCATTGAGTTTCCATTTATTTTTAACATCTATCATCGCTATATTCTTGTGTGGTGGGATTGTGTATGATGAATTGATTTTATTACTTCTTATTAAGAAGCAAATTGAAAATTCCTTTATCCATAATAGAGACACAATGCAGAGTAAATGCAACTTGCATCTGAGAAATGCTTGTAAGTCGAGGACTTAATAATAGATTTACAAGAGATTTTGGCTTATCAAAATGGTAGGCACTGACGTCTCATAAAGATTCATAATGGTTAAGGAGAATAAATTTTCTTACGGTTTCAGTAATAGAGCGGAAAGTTAAGAGGAAAAACATAAAACCATGAAAAAAGACAGACATGTTTTAAGATGGAATCAAAACAGGAAAAGGAACAGCATATATGCTCAAAGTAGATCAAAGTGGAGATGAGAAGGCAAGGGGGAGGGGAAAGAGTGGGAATGGGGAGGCAGAATACATCTGTGACATGGTGAGAAACAGTGATCAAAGAGCAGATGAGAAAAAGTGAAGGCAACAGGGAGAAGTAATGAGAGGCAAAGACAGAACCTGCCTTAGATTCCAATGGGGAGGTAGCTGTTAGTCTCAAATTTGAAGCAATTGCTGATAACGGAAACTGATAGCAGTATTGTGTCCACTCATACATTGATTTCCATCAAGTTCAAAGCTTTTATCCTGGCATATATGGGTCCATTGTCTCACAAATCGGCCTGCTAAGATAATGGGGAACACATTATGTTATGACAATAGGCAAACGATTTACCTTTAAAGCAAACGTAAGTGAGGGACATGCAGAAAAGCGAAAACAAGAATCTACAAGCAACATGACAGGACCCCATGATGCTCGAGAACATATCCATGACTGATAGTACTTTAGTATAAGGCGGTGTTTCATTTTCATCATTTTAGATGAATTTTTCTCATGTCCTCAGGTAGATTGTTTCGTTCCATTACTACCTGGGTTTGAAGCCAAGCAATTTCTAATTGACTTTGTAGCTGTGTGTGTGTGTGTGTGTGTGTGTGTGTGTGTGAGAGAGAGAGAGAGAGAGAGAGAGAGAGAGAGTGATGATTTTTGCTTTGTTGCATCCCTAACCATCGTAAAGCCCCATTAATGTAACTGCCTGATCATTGCTTGACTTTAAATGAACGTGATTATCCTTATGTATAATATATAAATATTGAAAGATTTATGGGTAAACAAGCCTATAGAACAGGGCCACTCTGTCACAGGCGAGAAAAATAACTAAATACAATTGTGAAATACCTGCAGAATATTTATTTCTAGAGAGGATGCAGATATACCATGCATGTGAAAGTTTCTAAAAGTGCACGGAAGGTGACGCGAGTGACAACTTGAAAATATATAAATAATAGGGAACTGTCAGTGGTTTTTATGAATGATGCGCACATACTTGGAATTCGGTTATAAAAGCGACGTGGGGAAGAGGAACAAGTCTCATGAGCTGTAATATAACGCATGTTCTTCGTGGCTGTAAGAATGAACAAACGATGAAGATGATCTTAGGTGTATATGGGGCATCAAACAAGTTGAGAGGTGGTGAGGAAAGGAGCAACAGCTGGGGAACGGTATAAATAAAAGAACTGGAAGAGGGGAACGGCAGGAATTTGGACGATGAGAGGACAGGCGATACCTGAGAGCGTAGGGGTGACAGACTGATGGATAACGTGACGGCAGCTGGACTTTGAATAAAGACAGAAAACATATACCACATGGCACATATACCATATACCACGCCTATTACATTTAAGGGTTAATTCAATTTCACTTCAGTTTTCTTTGTATAGCACATTCTCGCAATACTACATTATCTCAAAGCGCTTTGCATTATCCCCGCCTAAAGCTCCCAGTGAGTAAGATAGAGGTGACAGGGGCAAGGAAAAACTCCCTTGTAGGAAGAGGCCTAGCAAGGAAGCAGATTCAGAGGGGGAGCCCATCTTCCAGAGGCCGGCAGAGGAAGTCAAATTAAAGAAGTCTTAATTCATATAATTTATACAAAGAGATGTAACTCGTGAAACTAATTTTCACTAAATCCGAGGAGCATGTATAAGAGGCCTTTGTAGCGTGACACAGGAAAATTGGCTCTGATGTAAACATCTCTTTCTCTGTAATTACTCAGTTGCTCCAGTTTTATAAAGGTTACCATTGTCTTAGAGTCAATAGATTCAGTGCTGAAATTGTATTTTTATATACATGACTGGCACCGAGCAATAGGAATTCAGCAGACATTTTGCAGCATTGACAGTAGCCAATCAGGACCAGGCCTGGCCTGAGGCTTCCTCTGTGAGGCCTGTACAGGAGTATCGATCTGCTAATAGCAATAATAATTTGCTTATCTATTAATTCTTAACAGCAGGGCTTTCCTGCTGTAGCCCTAATCAGTACTACAAATGAACTGCTTCATAAACATTTGCAACAGTATTCACAGGTATTGTTCTGTACATTGGATGCCTCTTGTTCATTCAAGGCACAATACTGTTTATTGTAGAATATTATTCAATCAATGTGAAAGATACAAAAAAGGTGATATATATATATATATATTATATATGCTATTTATATTATACACCATGTTATGATATAGTCTTGAGCTAAGGGTCTAATAAATGGAATGGAAAAGAAATGTAGGAAAATATTCTGAATGCATTTCCGTCTACTTCTGAGTCTATCAAAATGACCAATTAATATTTATCAGTCCAGCTAGTGTTTTGATTTTCTGGGCAATTCCTTGACTGAATCTAAACCTATCCTAAATTGGGGGCTTTTATATAAGTAATTACGATGTTTACAGTCAATGTTACAGTCAATGTTTCTCTCATTACCTGGCTTAGTAGAACTGCATATGTTTTTCCTGGTTGGATGATTGATTGCACGTAGCATTGTTCTGAAATTGCCTGGAATTTACGAATAAGCCCAGTCTGTTCGGAGGCTATCAAATGAGACATGAATGTTTCAGCTCTTTTAGCAGCAACTGAAGCATACAGTTAGAGTTTTCATTCATAACTCAAACTGCAGCAGTCGTAGCTTCTGTTTTCCGTTCCTTCATGATATCAGGAGCCACGTACTGTCTTAAAGTCCAATTAAAGGAAACAAGAAAATGCATCACATCTCTACAAAATGCCTTAAACCGATTTCTCATTAATCATGTGCAATGACATTGTTTTCAGATTTGAAAATGTTTCTGAAGTGAAATTTTCTTTTCATTACTGGCAATACAGTTGTTCCCTGGGAAGTATTTGCAGTTATTGCATTGCATATAGCTGAAAGATATCATTTCATCTTGTACATACTGCTACTTACTTTCATTTATTTAGCAGATGGTTTTATTCAAAGTGACGTACAATAGAGGCAGTCATTGGGCAAATGAGGATTGAGGGCCTTGTTCTGGTGCCGAAAAGTAAAATCACGGTCACCTCTTAGATTCGAACCTGTGATCGTAAGAGCCTCCTAACCTATTTAATCACATAACAAGCCCTGTAATTCGCTAAACTGTTTCTCATGTATCCATGTAATCATTATTAATATGTTGTAATGTCAGATTCTGTTACATGGGTTGATATGTTCATGATTTAATTATTTGCTACTTCAAATGTGAATTTAAAAAATCGACAAAAATATCACGTAAAAATCTAACATTTACAAAACAAGCATTGTATTCATGAACGTTTTTACTTGTAACATTATCAACTTGAGAATGGCTTCAAATTGCATTAAAATCTGCGCCACAATTCAAAGTTCCGGGTGCCTTAGTTTCTATTACGTAAAAACACTCTGAAAGACAAATCATTCCCAGGAAGGACAAGTGCATTAATTAACAGCACATCTCTATGGCACAGTTTTACTTTCACCAAATATCTCTGCCTCTGTCTTTGAAAATTCAGAATTAATAGCACTTCCAATTAATGTTACAAGTTGTCTCCTATGATCTGACTTAAATAAGCTGTCAAGTGTATTGTTTTAGCTAAATCTTTTCAGTTTCTCATGTACTCTGTTGTACAAGAAATATTTTCTAAAACCCTTTGTGTTATATTGAGAATATAACATGGACATAAATTAAATTGGATTCCAGGGCCTACTAAAGCTCGAAGATGTAACCTTTATATCAAGACTCTACAAGAATGAAAAACACAGTAATTATTTACAATCTTTAAAAAAAAAAAAAGTTGTACTAAAGAAAAATGACAAAACAATACTGTTTTTAGACTTTGTCAATATATCGTCTGATTTCCAGAAGATGATTCAGAACATAAAATTAGAAATTTATACATAATACCTTTTAACAGAGAAACAGTCTGTTACTTGTGTACATCAGTTATACAGGGAAACTACAATTTAGCTGGCTTTAAAAAAAAATCATAGGCTTGTTGTGTAACTAAGTCTCCAAATTAGAATTACTCAACAAAAGCTAGGGTTCGAGTTAGAAAGGTTGTGACTTTGGCTTTTACTGACAGAATAATGTGTTTTTGTGATAGTTCTGTGCCCTTGTGTCCAGAAAAACCAGAATATGATTGGGTTTGATAGCATTTTTCCAACTTTACATGATACTGTTGAGTAACAAGTCCCCAAATTTGGATTAACCAACAATAGCCAAGGTTAGGGTTAGAAAAGTTATGGCTTATACAGACATCCGAAGGAGTTTTTATGAAAGGGTTGGGGGGGGGGGGGGGGGGGGGGGGGGGGGGGGGGGGGGGGGGGGGGGGGGGGGGGGGGGGGGGG
>JAODJX010000035.1:7375204-7389783 GCA_026776945.1 Isichthys henryi | reverse complement strand
ACCCCCTTTTTTTTTTTTTTTATTTTTTCCCCCCCCCCCCCCCCCCCCCGAAGTTGTAGTTCTGCTCCCCTTAAATATGAAAAGCACAATTTTTCTGGGTTCGAAAACATTTTTCATACTTTACAAGGGACTGTTATGTAATCCTAAATTTACAAAATTAGGGTTGGTCAATAAAAGCAAGGGTTGGGTTTAGAATGGTTATGGTTTTTAGTTAGATCGTTTTGTAACTTTATTTACTTGCAGTGTTAATCATCTTCGTATTTTTACCTCTCTTTAGTATCTTATCACAGCTTAAAACACTTATTTACTCAGTGATATTTAGCAGGGTGAAAACAATAATTGTGCATGCTGGACATCCATGTCGGATAGTCTGAGGTTTTAAATCATATTTTAAATACTCTGTGTAAAATAAAAATAAAAACAGGGGAAATTGCAGTAACATCTTGTGCCCTCGCCATATAAACGAGAGTATATGACGTTTTCAGTAGAATTTTCTCATTACTTGCTTGAATTTAATTGGCGTTTCAGAAACTCAATCAGGTTTTATTCATGCTCAAGACTTTTTTTGGGAAGGAGCAACTGTCATCACGATAGTAGTCAGCTTTCCCTCAGTGCAGCTTATGAGGAAGTAATGATGCTGATATTTATCTCACAATGTTACGATGTACGGACATATTTTACATAATGTATCCTTAAGTTTTTATTTTCTGTTGTCTTAAGGCCCTTCTTGCCCATCTGAAATGTCCTTTGTTTTCTCTGTGAAACTTTATTTAAGAAAACTGGCTGTCTTCACCCATGTGATCACACATGTGCAGTGCACCCTTGCCGATACTCTCCCATTGTGAAACAAGACCTGCCCGGCTTATGCACTACATCTTAGTCATTGTGCTTCCTGCTAGATCCTGCAATTACAATCTTAATATTTCCTAGGTAAGTACTACGAATAATTGCTATCCATTCATTTGCCTGAGAATGCTTAAGTGATTGGCTTTCTTTTGTTTTATTTCTACTCCAGACTAGCCTGTCCCACTGCCCTTTTCTCCCAGTTTGTCACTGTAATTGTAATGTTGATGTAGTTCCGGGCCTTGCCACATAATATGTCAAACTCTCATTTTCTTTTTTTTTTTTTTCCTGCAAGAGTTACAATTAAAATGTTAGAATGTTTCATGGGGTTTAGAATTGTAATATGTCTTCAGCAGTTCCACCAACATTTGGTATCATGGTTTATCATTGCTTAACGAGACACTCATCACTCTGTTCAATTGACTACCCACAGAACTGAAAAAGAACTCAAAGAATCATGCAAATAAATGTAAATGACAGCATTACGTGTAAGTGCAAAATTCCTCATAAATCTATTTCTGACAGTTCAAACGGGAGGACATTCCCACTGTGTCGACCATGTCCTTTATTCTAGGGTTGGTTCCATCCCATAATTCCAGCCACATGTACCGATACTCCACAATGCACCCACCTCACGCTACAGAGATAGTTTGCTTGTGTTTTGACGATTCACATTTTTCTTACAGGTATAATGAATACAGAAACAGAAATTGGATAATCTTCATATTCTGTACTATAGATCAGAGATCCATCAATGGATATTATTAATTTACCAGCCAGCACAAAACATTTGCAGGGCTAACACAAAATTCATAGCCCATATTTATAAATTCTGTTTTGCATATAAGGTGAATTGCCCTATCAGTTTTACAAAATGGTTAGACTTAGCTAATCAATATTATGTTACTACTTGTTCCTAATGTATAAATGGCATTACAGTGAATAGCATTTCTGCTTTATTATAAGAAAGAGTGATTTTGTGTTATTCCAGTGAAAATAACATTTTTTATATATCTGTCTATGGCCAATTTATATGCATTGTTTCATTCGTAACAGCTCCAGAGAACCAACCAAATTACCAAATAGCAAAGAAATGCAAGCTTTTAATATCAGACTCCTGAAATGACAAATATATGTGTTGGGTACATTCATAATCAGAGGCATTGCTATGTAATTATAAGTGCACTTTGGAACATTTACACATGTTAAATTATTGCTGGAAGCTTGAAAGATATTTTAACACCATATTTTACATTTGGCTCTTTATTCTGCTTGTTGCAGAAAAACAGAAATCCAGCTAAAGTGGGGTAGGAATGTAACATTTCAGATTAATTACTTTTGTGACATTTGTTACCTTCAAGCCTTTTTGGTTTTTACAAATTACATTTATGCGTGGATTTTGTGACCCTCTACCTGTACTATTATAACAAAATCAAATGTAGGGTCCTGGCATATATCTCCTCAATTTCCCTGTCAAAATTTCTCTGTAGAATGATAGCAGTTCGGTGTGCAGAAATAAACAAGATTAAGAAATAAATACACTCTCAATAAAATTAAAACTCGAGTATTCTAATATCTACCATTAATAATGAATAGCGTAAATTTTCTGGTTTTATGCTAAACTATACATGAAGGAAGAAGTTGAGTAAGCAAGACATTGCAAAAATAATAGTTTTAGAAAAAAAGCTTTCCCTTTTTATGCTTGCAGCTTATTTCTTTGATAGGTTTGGATATGAAATGAGACAACACTGGTATTCATTTTTATTTTGATTAAAAGATGAAGTTGATGGATGACAGTGAGGTACTTGCATAGTATGACACTTGCCTGCTTCTTTGATAGTATTTTAATTTTACATTATGAATGACTCTCTCCATGAATATCTTGTCATGCTATATGGTTTAGCTAATGCAACCTTCCGTTTTTTTTTCCCCAATCATTTACGAACAAAGCGTTTTGCAACATGATTGATAGGTTTCTTATTGTTTATGAAAATATACTCCCTGAATCAAACCAACCACAGTAAGTATGTGCAGAGTTTTGTAAATGCCATGCAAGAATGTGAATTTCCGGTCCTACAATTCCTTACCGGAATATATACAGATAATAACGGATGCAGAAAGGGTCAGTGCTATTTGTGATTGCCGCAATGGTTCTCAAAGTGTGGATGTGGAAGAAACTGCAAGTTAATTCGGATCCAGCCAATAATGCACATACTCATCATAATTCAACACCCCCCCCCCCCCAAGTATATTTCTTTGGCACAAGTAAGATTGTAGTTTTCCTGAAGCACAATGGGACATGTTGAAGTTGGTAGTGTGCACCTGTGACAACTAATGGCCCTTACGTGCCTTTAGGACAGATGATAGGATGACATCAGGTCTGCTTGATTTAACCGATGCTTTCCTCATGTTAGCCTATGATACCTGTAGAGGAGCTCATTGAGCTGGAGATGCCATCATGCCTGTCATATCTGAGCCATGACATTCAAATTGGGTGTAGAAGTTTTTCAGCTTTTCAGAGTGTCACAGTTGGTGAGGTTCTGTAATCTGTTATCGCAAGGAGCCCTTTTCAGATGCAATGTAGGTCACAGCCACCAAGTCAGTGTCCAGCTTAGGCTTGTGCTGTTTCTTAGCAGTTTTAATAGTCCTCTGTAGCATACATCTGGAATTTTTGTACTGGTTCATGTCCTTGTAAATGAAAACTGCAATCTGGTCCTTCAGTCCGGGGTAAAAACAGTGGTATTAATCCAGGGTTTCTGACTGGGATATGAGTGGACAGTGCAGAAAGACACAAGTGATTTTATGCAGAATCTAACATATCAGTATGCTTGAAAGTGGACCAGTCAGTGAAATCAAAGTAGTCTTCAAATTTGGATTTGTGTTTGTGTATCTAGCACTATGCTTCTATAAACACCTGCTAGGTATGCTTCAGTTCCTCATGGCAGTCTAGGTGCAGAAGCACAATCAGTGGTCAGATTTGTGTGGCTGTGCAATTGACTTGTAAGTACGTTTGATTGTAGTGTAGCACAAGTTTGGAAGTCTGATTGCTCTTGGTGGAGATGATGTCATGCTGGTGGTATTTGGCGAAGACCCTCTTAGGGATGCAGTTGTTCAATTCCCCGGCTATGATGGAGTTAGGTTCTCGGTGCAGACTCTGATCTACAAATGGCGGAACACAGCTAGTCTTGCATAGCTGAAGCCGCCGGCAGAATATAAGCAACAGTGAACCGCACTGAGGCAGGTAGAATGGCTGGAACATGATCATCAGATACACCGGCACTAGCAAACAGGACTGCGAAATTGCTTCCATATCGGTGCACCAGTCGTTGTTAAAAAAGCACTGTCTGGGGTGTTTGGGCCCAGCCAGGTCTCAGTGAAGCAGAATACACTGCACTTTTGATGGTCCCTTTGAGAGCTGATACGGCTGTGTAGTTCATCCAGCTTGTTTTTCAGGGCCTGGAGGTTAGCCAGGAGGATATTGGGAATGGGAGGCGGGGTTGAGCACTAAGGCAGCCTGGTTAGCATAGCGCTTTGCCACCCCTCCCCCATCAGGTTTGCCGACGGTCGCGTTTGTTCTACCTTTTTGAAGCATTGTTATAAACAATATCTAGTATTTCAGAAATGTAAAGGTTTGTTGAAACATTATGTCTCATATTCAACAGAGTGTAGTGTTTAAGCACCGTAAAATGCATTACATTTTGAAACAAATTGAAAGAGTAGCTATAAGCATGCTGCTGTGGAGCGGTGCCATATTGGAGTTTTGTCGTCACCAAAATATCGGTATCGGCTCTAACATTAACATAACCCTTTCCATCCATCTGTCCATCTCTAACTGCTTATCCAGTTCAGTGTTGTGGGGAATGCGATATGCCTTCAGCTGGATATGCCATTATGAATTTTGGATATGAGAGATGACATTCAAACGTTGTTCAACTTATCAGCGGTATCTTTAAGCACAATAAGTTCTGTAATCTGTTATCACATGTAGCTCTTTCCGAGATCAGTTTCCAGCGTATGTCTGTACTGGGTTTTTTTTTTAGCAGATTTAATAGTCCTCTGTAGCATACATCTGGAATTTTTGTACCGGTCCATGTCTTTGGAAAAATGCAATCTGCTCCTTCAACCCTGGGTTAAAACAGGCGTTAATCCACGGCTTTTGGTTAAGATGGGAGCGGACAGTGTAGAAAGACACACATGATTTTATGCGGGATCTGAAGCAGTCCATCAGTTAGTCAGAATGCTTGAAGACAGACCAGTGAGTCAAATTAAAGCAGTCTTGGAATTTAGATTTGTGTTTGTGTGCCCAGCACTGTGCTTCAGTTTTATCTGCCTTGTCAACTATTTTTGTTTTTTTTCAGCGAGATTTGTCCAACTGTTTGCTCTCTGATACCAGTAATGGATATGGGCAGTCACCTCAAACACTATGATATGATATAAATGGTTGACTTGCTCTCAGTGGGAGTGTGGAGGGAGAGAAGAGAAGATCAAGGCTCATCAAGCATTGTTGAATTATAAACTAGCAAGCCAAGCAAACAAAAAACAATTCAGAGGCAGTACCATTCATTTGGTACTAATACACTTGATTTTGTCAAGAGCTGGTAAGCACTGATTATACACAGAGGACAAGGGGATTTGGTGGATAGGCTACACCTGTTTTCTCCTGGTAGGAATCTGGGAGGGAGCAAAAATGTGCACTGGCTGTGAGTCTCTGAGGACCGAACTGAGAAACGCTGACCTAAAGTATAGATTACAAATAAAGTAATAAAGGCTAATTTATCTGAGATTGGTGGTAATTAAAACTGACACTCGGGAGGGGGGGGCAGGCTGAACATCAAGGTTGAGAACCCTGCCAGAGAATTAGGGAGTGCCAGTGTTTGTATTGGCAGCAGATGTTTTATGCTAATTCTTGTTTGTGGTGCCATGTTGAGAGAGCTACAGGTTGAAAACTGCATGCTGAGTAGCTCATGGCGGCAGGGATCTGCTGGTGGGAGCTTAAATGCTTACTCCAGCCTCTGAATATCTGACCAGAAATAAATGCCTTCTGATTTAGGCTTCCTAGGGCAATAAACGTTATGTTCAACTGCATTCTTTTGTAATCCTTCCCTATTCAAGGGGGCTTTCTACAATGATCCCGTTTAATAATGTATCTGATATATGTGAAGTTCTACCTTTGAGACATTTTGTAATCATTCTATATATACAAAGCTGCTATACATTTCTAGAAAAGACGTTAATGCATGCATCATAACTGTCAACTGGTCGACTGTAGCAGAAAGGAGTCTCACAAGAAAAGATTCAAAACCTTTGTATGGGACTTATACTATCTGCAGTACAAATGTCGGTTATTTAATCAAGGTATTGTGAAGTGCTTAGTTAATTAGCCGGTCCATCAAAATGAATCTCACCCTGTAATGGACGTACTGAAAAAGATCCAGTTTGCATTGAGGCCTTAATTTGTAGTAATTACTTAATAAATCTATGGACATTCGTGTTACCCTCTGTCTTTCTGTCATTTACCAAAATGTAAAGAGAGAAAAATCTCAGCATTTGCGCTTAATATGAACAAAGCTTAGTAGAATACATAAGATTTGAATTTGTGACACTTTCATATTGAGCACTGGAACACACGTGATTTTAAAACATTCACTTTTACTTATTGTGATATTTCAGGTTCACTGCAAACAGGAGCCTGTGTGCCATCTGATCTCCTCATTATACTCCTCTGCCTGCCCTGTTACTGTAATGTCTCACATCCAAGGATATTAGTTCCATTTCCTTAAATTTTGTGTCAATGTTCAGTTTTTACACAGTGGCTAATTTTCTCAGAATTTCACAGTCAAACTATTATTACATTAGATTTAAATTATATTTGCAAATCTGTCATAGAACTTCATCCATCTTCCAGCCGCTCATCCAGAACAGGATCGTAGGGGAACCCGGAGGACAGCCCAGGCAGCACAGGGCCGACGAGGCAGGGGTATATCCTGAATGAGAAGGATCCAAAAACCCCACCAAAACCAACTAGCAGTTACAATTATATGGATTTACGTTATTAGAAAATGAAGGGCATATATCCAAGTGCTTATGTTTTTATAAATGAATGTATGTGTGCATTCGTACAAGCCAGGGTCATACAGAATTACACAAAGGAACTTATTACACAATTATTTTCCCAGAGGGAAGTCTTCAGCCTATTCAGTTTGTTTAACCACTGCAATTGCTAAAAGTGTCTAATTCAGCATTCATTGTTTTCTTTTGTGTTTTCTCTTCTTTATTGCTTTATTGTACTGTGTTTCCCTGCAGAACCACATTATTTGTGCATTTCCAGCCTGTAAATTCTGCAAAGTGATGGAAATGTTGTTTTGCCTATTTAGCTTGCCTGCCAATTCAGCTGCACCCAAGCTGCATAATATTTACACTTATTTGCAAAAGTAAAAAAATCATCCTTTTTTGGATGATGAGGATGTCAGACTCAGGCATTCAGAGGCAATGTTCAGTAAACAAGCCTTCATTGTAATTTCACACCACCGAGAGAAGCATTCGGCAACACAGAATTTATATTCAAATCAGTACTTTAGGTTTGATGCATATTTTTAAACAGGCATTCTATCAGGCAACCCTATTTTTTCTCTTGGGGGCACAAGAGGCCTCTTTATACCTGAGACCAAAGGTCAAGTAATCGTGCTTCTTTTATTGGGCATTCTAATGCATATTTTAATTGCCAACATACCACGGCTAACAAACAGAAAACAATAAAGTAAACTAGTCATTGTTAACTTTTCAGAAGAAAATTATTTCAATTAGTATTGCATAATGTGCCAATATCCTTATTATTATTATTATTATTATTATTAGAAGTAGTGTCATTGATCATAATAACAATACTGATCATAATAAATATGTAATTTGTTGAATCTCCTCAAGCTGATGTCTTATTAATTACCAGAACTACTGCAGTGGATCTAATTTTTTTAATTGAAGTTATCGGAGCCCTGTTTGCCAAAAAGCAGCCACTAAGTCTCCTCTCCTTTTCCTTCTAAAAAGCTATCAGGCAAAATTGAGGCTGTGGGGTCTTGTTTCCTGCAGCTACATAGCAAAGACACATAGCAAATCTGACCTTTGTTTCCCTGAGCCTCATTAGCAATCCCATCGGTTACCCATTCAGATACATTTCATCGTTTCAAATTTTTGTTTTGTTTGGCAATACTCTTAGAGTCCTGACAGGCTCTTTTGGCTCTTAGTCTTCACGATTTGTTTTGAATTGAAGAAATGTACCAAAGAAAGAATGTGTTGTATTTTAGGGTTTGGA
This sequence comes from Isichthys henryi, assembly GCA_026776945.1. Taxonomy (NCBI): domain Eukaryota; kingdom Metazoa; phylum Chordata; class Actinopteri; order Osteoglossiformes; family Mormyridae; genus Isichthys; species Isichthys henryi. The sequence goes on along the minus strand of JAODJX010000035.1, from coordinate 7,381,631 downwards.
AAAATTATTAATTGTGTGTCAATGAATGTCATAGTCATAAAATTACCACTTCCTCGACATTTCAAAGTAATCGTCATTCTGATCCATACAGTTTAAATGTTTAGAACAGTATCAGCTGAGGCCACCTAAGCCCACACTCAGCATCATTCAGAAAAATCACCCCTTGTTGATATAAATCACAGTATTTTCCTTATATTCTTTCATTAATGGTGTATTTGGTCCATATCTGATTTATGTGGCTTATTTTATTATCATTGCTATTTTTATTAGTACAATTTTGTTTTTGAATTTTATAATGGTATTCTTTTAATAAATGTTTTTTTGTTTTTTTTTTTTTACAAAAAAAGGAAACACCTGCATTTATACTTGGCTTCTGTATTTATTGCAAACTGAGAAAGCAGTACTGTGGTACTGGAAAGAATTTATTGTTTTCCCCCTTTGTCTCATTTATTGCTGTTTTTTTATGAAATGGGGTGCTGCTGCTGTCTGGTGTGTCCATATATTGCCATGTTAAAATATCAAAGGTATATGTGTGCTTTGAAGTTTCAAACTGAAAAGAGACACCTGCGTTTCCCCATAATTGTCATTGAACATTTCCTACACTTAACTCATAATGAATAAGCAAAACATTTGCTTTAACAGGCCTATTCTCAACGCAGAAAAAGGCAGAGGTGATACACATGAACACGGAAAACACCAAGACAGTGGGAGACGATATGCATTAGTTTAGTGATGTCATAAAAGAAGGATTCGTGTGAGAAGACTGATTTATTGTATACCAGACTGCATTTTAATATAGCAAAAATATGGAAGTTGAAGAAAAATACCAGAGGGATTAGAGGTGTTCTTTTGAATATACTCTATCTTTTTTTTTCACAGATCACACAAGGATGATGCATGCTTCACTAGTCTGTTGATGGCAGGTTTGTGGGATAATTGACTGATGGATACATTGGTCAAGAGACTGGAGACAGTCTTGTTTTCATGCCAAAGTCAATCCCCAAGGAAGGTTACCTGGAAGTCATTGTAGTTTGACAAAAATTTTAAAGTAGAAAATACAATATATATGGCATGCAACACCGTACATTTATTCATAAAATGAGTAGAGTAGAGTAGAGTAGAGTAGAGTAGAGTAGAGTAGAGTAGAGTAGAGTAGAGTAGAGTAGAGATTAGTGGTACGGTAGGTGCTTCCATGCTGACGAATGCTATTAATGTAATAGTAGGTCCTATAAAAGATGCTATAAAACTGTAATCGTATATTCGTTGAATCCTTTATAGGACTTCCAGCAGCATCTAATTTTAGCTGACATTGAGTTCAGTCATTTATAATATACATTCTGTCCAGTGTTGTAAGAAGGATATGGATGAGACACAAGGTATAGAACATGCAGTCTAATTTCACTATGTATTGCAAGCCACCTAAATTGCAATTGAAACAGCTTCCTTTGAGCTGTATTAAGCAACAGCAAGGACAAAATTTGAAGTGTTAAGAGGTATGGGTTGGTGTATCATTTTTTTTTTGTGGATTCCAATATTTAATCATATTTGAGTGTTTGTAGCCTAAAACAGGAAAAATATATTCGTATTTTGTACTTCTTTTCTGTTGATACCATAGCAGTTGGTCCCATTACTAGCAATGATGGGTGTTCAAACCAGACCGAAGCAGCGGAGCGCTGCTATAACAACCACCCCATCATGAATATCAGCGAAACAAAGCAGATTGTTCTGGAATTCATGCTCCACAGCAGGATTCACACAGCCATCACCAGTGATGGATCTCCTGTGGAACCTGTAAGTGACTTGAGGTTCCGGGACAAAGACCTGTCAGCACCTTTACATCCTGAGACACCTAAGAAACAGTAGGATGACTTAAGCCAACACTTATCAACTTCTACTGCAATATCTCTGAAAATGTCCTGACCAGTGGTCTGGTCTGGTCTGGTCTTGTCACAGCTCAGGTTGTGAGGCCAGCCCAGTAAATCAAAAGGCCAGAACTAGCATCCATTGACTGGATATATAGCTACCACTGTTAAAGCAAAGTAAGAAGTGTATTTACAAGAGCCAAACCATCCTGGCCACGAGCCTTCCTTACTCCTGTGGCCCAGTTGGCAGTTTATCAGCATCAGAAGACTGATGACCAGATTCAATAACAATTTCTTCCCTCAAGTTATCCACCAAAGCAATAGCTAAATCTGGACTATAATAATGTTACTTGCACCTATTATTATCTAATGGCTTTGTGTGATGGTCTGGTGGGTGGCTCAGTGTCATCGCACCTCAAGTGTTGGGTATGATATCCACCACCACTCTGTGTGCATCAGTTTGTATGCTTTCGCCATATTGTCTGGATTTCAGGAGTTACTTCTTTTGCCCAAACAACTGAGAGTGTCCCTCTTCGTATTCTAAATGCCCCTGTTTGATAATTGACAATCAAGCACAATGTATCGAGGGACCCCCCCCCCAACCCCCACCCAAGTCTGCAAAATTTACCAAGGCCCCTAAGCCACGCCCTACTCCACCCCCCAATTTGCACCTACCCCTCGTAAAGTCTATACACGGCAATGCCCCCCCCAAACCCTGCAACCCTGCACTGAACACGCCATTGTAAGATGGATGGAAACCTCTGTTGATGATATCGTGATGAAAAGAAACCATTACTTGTGCATTCTATATTGATTTTCAAGACCGCAATTATATCTCAGGCTATTCTTAATCATTTAATGATCTCTGTTCTCTAGTGATAACATTAATAACTTGTAGCAAGCCGTTGACATTATGTGAATTATCCCCCTTACTGGAGCGGCCGTTGCGTCTGTACGCATGCCTGCACCATCTACGGCAGCGTGTAGTGTATGAAGCGTAGTGCCCAGATCAGTGTGCATAAAGCTGTTAAAATATATTTAGAATTACAGTACAGAAAACACATACTTTTGAAGTTGTTAAAATAACTCTGTGTTTCACAGCTCCTCCTTGATATATTAACTGCCATGTAATCTGGGTGCATCTCCAAATAAAGGGTGCTTATAGTTAAATTGTATGTTAAAAATATTTAATTTTAAACATAACTGAACAAAACATAAAAGCAGAGAAATTTTATTTGTATTATAAGCTACTTTAAGCATTTTAATGCTAAGGAAAAAAAGAGTATGTGCTTGATCTGTTAATAAATCATTTAAAATGTTTTGATTATGTTGTATTTTGTCCCACGTTTCCTCCATGATGTCCTAGTTGTCTCCTTGACCACTGTATGCTTGTGTTGTACTGTCTGCCTCGCTTGCATGTTGCTTCGAGCAAGAGCATCTGCTAAACAGACAAGGCCGCCCTACAACAGGTTAGATCTGTGGATGAATTATTTCACACAGAGAGCAAAAATCTTGTTAGACTATTTAGTCAGCATGTTGAATGAATGACTTTTCCGTAACTCAGCTTATAAATGTGAACATGATCTTTTAAATTCCATTTGTATTGTAAGTATCCTTTTAGCCTGTGAGAAGTTACAGTTGCAGCTATTCTGTGAATGTTTTGTATGTAACCGAGATCGGAGAAAACTAAACGTCTTATACTCGAAGTTTTCAGAATTTTAATTAGCCTGGCTCCAGAAAAACATTAGCATACGGTGATTCTAAGCAGCACAGAAAAGGCCTCGAAAGAAAAGGTTATTTAGGGGTAGGACCTTTTACAGTATATTTGCATTTAAAATGCATGTCCGTTTAACGCTATTTTTATGTATTAATTTATGCCTTTAGCCATTCATTTAAACTCCAATCTAATAAGCTAGAGAGGTAATAAGAAGATAGGAAGATAAGTGCATTGATAAATCCAGCCCATTAATTGTCAGTGGGGGTTTGCTGAAATGAAAATATTTTTGGAAAATGTGACACAATCCTGACCTTGCTACTCAGATGGCAGATGGCGAAGTGGAAAGTAATGAAGACATGGGATCAAACAGGAAGGGGAGAGCGATTTTGGAAATGATCTGGCCCAGTGTTGAGAATTCCATAGCACAAAGAGGGGTTACGGTAATCGCCACCACTCTCAGCAATGAAATCACTCCACTTCCACCGGCTCTCCGGTGGGGGACACCTCATTAGTTGCTTTGCCGCTGTAAATGAGTAAGTTTGGGGGGTGGGGCCTTGGATGCCAGGCCTGGGAGATGGCTCACTGAGATAATGATAATATGAACAGTAGGAAGAACCATTGCCATTGAGTGGGTTGAATTAAAGAAGCAGGAGGGTGGAACGGCCCACATAGCATACTATTAATACAAAACGTTTCCGTGTCTTTAACACCGATACACTAGATCAGCATTCAGGAATGCAATATGTTTGTTTAAATATAATGTGATTATGAGTAAGTGTGAATAACGCTTGTGTTAATGTGACATCCTGTCATAGAGGCTGATTCATTTGTGAGTGTCTGAGAAGTACTCAAGACTAGACATAACCGGATCCAAAGGGATTTTTTCACCCATTGTTATATATTGTTTCGTATTTTTTCCCATTGTTTTGGTGCTAACAAAGAACACTTACATTACCTTTGCCACAAAACTCTCCAGTCCAGATCCTGAAAAACTAACAATATACTTCCAGGATGGAGGGAGTTTCCTATCTTACAACACAGTTACAGCAACCTTATTTGTCAGAATTATGCTATTAATGCATTGCTACAGCTTTTAAACACATATTAATATTTCCCTATCATATTAATATGTCCCTATAATAATATTTAGATCTAAAATTACTTATAAAAAGTATAAGCCATGACTAGAGCATGATTTGTTACAGATACTAGTTATATTTGTTAAAGATATTTCATTTAGATAATATAACTTTTTATATAAATGATGACTCATAGTAGCAAATAAGTATTTGTATTTTAATTCTATTACTGAAAATATTTATATAATATGTGCTATTAAAGACTTGTGTTAAAATACATATTAATTATCTTGCATTTTCTGATTCATTTACATTTCTCGTCATGTTTTCACTAAAGTCTTTATGATGGTGTGAATAGCAGAGTGTTTGAGCTTTTTCTGTCAGCTTCCATTAATATGCGAATGTGTTTCTGCTTTTAATATCTATTTATAGGGATCGACGGCCTTTTAAGGTATAATTCCTATACAGTTTTCTTCTAAAAACTCACCAGCGGATCCTTTTGAATCCCACACTTCCTATGCTGTCAAATGTATTCTGTTTCTATCATTTTATTTTTACATCGACAGTCTATATTTAAAAATTGGGCTTTAGTTGAATATAGTGTGTGTATATGTCTATGATCTTGTACGTGGCAGCTTATGCTTTCTTTAAAAGTTCAGTCGTTTCTTTTGCTTTAAAAATAAGCCTGAATTGCATTTCTGTTATGTTCCATTCATTTACGGTTCCTTCTGTCACCCTCCTCCCCCAAGAAGATTGACATCCATAGCTCATCTCCTTACATGCCTTGCATTGTCCTCTGAATCACCCCGCCACAAAGACTGTCACAGTGCTGCTGCAGTCACAGAGAAGTACTTTTTCTTTTACCTAATCAAATTAATCTGCACACATTTTGATAGCGCGAAAAAAAAGGCTTATTGCTCACAATTTTAGCTTCTTGCTTATGTGTATCTGACATTAATAGGTAAAGAAACCACTATTTTTGAAATTCTCCTTCTTTCGTTTTCCAAGGGAGAAACCCACGAATAACCAGCTGTGAGAACTTTTCAAAGACTTTTTTTTTTCCGCTCCGGTGCTTTATTTTGTAATAATTTTCCTTTCTTATGGTGTTTTCAGGTCAGTGGCAAGGAATAAAGGTGAATCAAGTCTTATAGCAAGTCGACACTTTGTTGCACATTTAACCACTCGTGCTCTGTCCAATCGCATAGCTGCAAATGAAGAGCAATTTTAGTATGGTATTCACAGCCCCTGCTCGTGTGTTCTTTGTCAGTCTGCCACCTTCTATTAGGTTACCTCGTGTGGTTTTTTTTTGCCCTTGAAAGGTAAGCAAGCAAGGATAGAAGAGACACCTGCCAATGTTCTACCTCAAAATGACAGACTATTGATGGCAGTGGGAGCACATTTCATATGTTGTACAAATTAGGCATCAGTTGATTTTTTTATTTAAAATAGCACTTCTTTCGTCGAGTTATTTTCTTCAATACGTTTCCCATTCGTTAGTCCAACCATTAAAATTCCTATCTACATAGGGTTGACTGCCACAAGAGTATCAAGCATCCACTTTGAAACAAAGCTATTTACATAAAAATCCCACATATTTGAACTCTAATGGATAACTTTTCTTTTCAGTATCCGCATGAATGAAAAATAATATCAACATCCATAAATCTATCAGTCTATCTATCCCAATGCTTATTCATGTATTTTCCATATACTTACCATGGTTAGAATCTATCCCAGGCTGCACAGGATACAGGGTTAGGGTTGGGGTT
>JAODJX010000035.1:7364329-7375160 GCA_026776945.1 Isichthys henryi | reverse complement strand
AGCTGGCACATTGCAGGTAATATACAGTAAATCCATTGACTTATTCAGAGACCCCAACCTGCCAGACTGTGTTTTTGGACAATGGGAGTAAATATGAGTAACCAGGAAAGCCCAAATGACCTGGAGAGATCATGAAAACACCTGATATTGATATGTGTGTGTGTGTGTGTGTGTGTGTGTGTGTGTGTGTGTGTACCAATGCATTATGACCATCCTCACGTGAAGCGGATAATCTTGACTATATCATAAAACGTGGTGCATGTCAAAGTCTGAGATATACTACACGATTAGCTAGCAATCAGTACTCGGAGCTGACTTGTTGAATGCACGGGCAGGGGTAGATTCTGAGTGACTCTGATAAGGGCAAAATGGCCAGATGACTGGATCAGCGCATCCCCGAAACTGCAAGGCCTGTGGGGTGCCCTCAGTACCTGCTGAGAGTGGTCCAAGGAAAGAAAAACCACAAACCTCTGACAGGGTATTGGGTGGAAAAGACTCATTAATGAGAGATGTGAACAAAGGCTGTCCCGTCTGTCTAAGTCTTAGCAACCCAACACCCTGTTGGTGGATCATGGGTTTTTTTTCCTTCTGTGACCACTCGCAGTAAGTACTCGCTATGGCTGAACGTAAGCACCCCACAAACCTTGCAATTTCAAAGATGCTATGACCCAGTGGTCTAGCCAAAATAATTTGGCCCTTATCAAAGTCAGTTGGGTCTTTACTCCTGCCCATTTCGTCTGCATTCAACACCAATGTACTAAGTACTTGGCTTACTATTTAATATATCCCTCGATGTTTCCTCAAGACATTGAGTGTTATTTGTGTTACTATATTTTGGATTATCGGCGTATACATACATATATATATATACGGTACAGAATAAGAATTCATTCATTTTTCTGAGTAGGTTATGTGACATGATGTTGCAGTGCTTACAGAATACAGCACATCAGTTATATCTCACACTTCACATTATGTGCAAATAAAGGAATATACTACAAATAAATGTGTGTGTGTATATATATATATATATTAGAAATGAACTTCTTAGCCATTTAATCCTAAACAATGAAGAATTTCTGTTGTCTTCGCTTTTCATTATAACTATGCATGCTCTCTTGTGTAGCCTCACGCTCTTGAACCAACATTTCCCCTGTTGGCAGCTATCGCCAATTAGCTCATTTTGGAGTCTGGAGTGTAAATAGTGTTTTCAGTCACCCATGTATGTAAAGAGCTAAGCCCAGACCAGCCCACTGCTAAACCCCACTGTGTTTGTTTGATAATTATGTCGAGTTTCCTTGTCACGGGGCAAACTTGACCAATTAGCCAAATGCAAGAGAAGAGGATAAATTAGAGCAGAAAAGATGAGGAAAGTGAAACACTGGAGAGGAGGAGAGAGTGGGTGGAAGGGAGTCTTAAGGGACTGAGAAAGAAAGACGGAGCAGACAGAATGGATTTTGGGGGAAGGAAATGAGTGGGTTTCCTTTTCTTGAGCTGCATTGATCCTCTTTTGAAGCGAAGTGTCAAACACATCACAGAGGTACACTGAAGGGTTTTCATAAGCATATGCAAAACGGCACTGTCAAAGAGTTTGATCACAATTCAGTACGTTAGTTATAATCATTATTCATTTGTATACGATGGAACGTTAAAGCAAGATTGCTTGCATTTTCTTTGCATTTTTTTATTTACTGTCCAATAGTAGTATGTGGATTTATTAATATACATTCTAAGCTACTGTACGTATTACAGTCTAATTTGTTGCATTGTTTTTTATGCATTTTTTCACTCATTACACTCATTTGAGCATGTCGATCACCTAGTACAGTGGTGGGTGTTCTCATTTGGGTTTGGCATGGGGGTATTCTTCATCCAAAGTCAAATTTATTCAAAAAATACTACAAGACGTAATCCCCTCTTGAGAATTTTCTAAGAGTGCATCAACCAGAAAGTTCCTCCAAGATGATCTTTGCCCAGGTACTGCAACGGATTTTAGTAGAAATTCAGTTTAAATGGAGAGGCAGAAAGAATAATTCTTCTCTCCTTTACTTTTTAAGTTATTTTATGTACAAAATAGCAATTATAGAAGAACAAATACTGAAAATATTTGATTTAATAGATAAGAAATATAGATGGTAAGGAACCTTACATTTAGTCTGTCTTTTAGATGAATACAGTACCAGTTAAACGTGGGCACACACCTACCGTCAAGAAAAAACTTACCAAAAACACCCACCAACCCCCCGAGCTGTTTGAACAAAGGTTGACGGAGTGCTGTGGCGGGTGATGGGGCCTTCACAGTTGCCCAACTTACATAGGTTATATATGATTTGGAAAGAGTTCGATGGGATAGTGGAGCAAATGCAGTCAGCAAGTGCACATGTGGAAACTCCTTCACATCTGCTGGAAAAGCATCCCAGGTGGCCACCTCATGAAGCTGGCTGGGACAATGCAAAGGCAAAAGGCGAATACTTAGAAGAACTGAAAAGATAATATAGCTTTGATTTGATTAACATTTTTCTCGATCACTTTGCAGTTGCATTCGATACATGTTATTTCATACTTGTGTCATTTTCAATATTACTCTGAAAATCAGAATCATCTGGTTATTTTCTATGAATATAGCTATTGCTTCATTTCTGTGTAAATGATTTAAGCAAATTTTAAATATAAATATGCAAAATATGAAGCATGAAGTAGCACGCGAAATCACTGCACTTACTACGATACAAAGTCCCTTGACTGTAATCCTGTAACACTAACATAAATCCTCACTTTTCCAAGAATTTGTTTGCATCTAGAACGGGAAAAAATGTAAGAATTGCTTCTGTAGTTTTGGCCATTACCTATAGTATTATTTTGAGAATTTAACTCAAAATCCGTAAATATTCATCTACCACAAGAATAGTATTTTAAAGATATTTTCTATGTATTAAAATATATTATATATAAATATATATATTTTTTTTTTTGTAAAAATCAACTGCTATGACATTTAATCACAAGTACTGCTAAAGAGAAAAATGTATCTTTTTCTTAATATTGGCTCTGTCAGTCGAAGTGGAACAGAGTTTTAAATGGTATCGGTTGTGTTGACAGAATGCACTTATCCAAATTAAGGCTTTTAAACTGGACAAATAAGATCACAGTCTTTAAGTGCATTAAATAGAGTATCCTTGTCTCATTGTTGTCTAATTGGTAGTACTCATTATCTTCTAAGAACCACGGCACAAGTTTAGCTCAACAGAATCTTTAAAATGGAAAATCAATACGCATAGAACTACAATCCCTGTAAAATGAAAGGAAAAAAAAAAACATCTAAAATAAAGTGAATTGGATTACGTTAGGTTTTTCCTTCCATTTTAAAGTATTTTTTGATTTTCCTTGTCAATACAAGCTCTTTAAATTTTAATTAAGTTGTATATTTATAACAAGAAGTACTGGGATTTACATTACTTGTGGTGTTTTCAATGTTTATATATCTGTCAAGGAATACTTAGAGTTTATATTTATAATAACTTTAAGCAGTGAAGTAGCTGTATACTCCGTTGTAGAATTTAAAGATTAAATATCTTTCATAATGTGACATGCTGAATTTGAAAGGTATGTTTCTATTATTTAACAGAACTCTAGCGTACATAATATAATGGACAATTGTAACAGACAGAAGTAAACAGAATCAAAATCTGGATCAAAAAACATTTCTGTATCAAAAAAAGCTTAATGTTTTAATATGGAAGCCAAACCACTTTGACATTCATGCCCCAAACATCACTTCTGATAACAGAACTGGCGTATTTAACTGGCTGATTGCCTGCATCTGAGAATGGTTTGCATAGTGAGCCTAAACTCAGGTGAATAGCAGTGTAAATGTGTGGCCTTCTTGGCTGTGTGCCACATGCCCCGTGTAAAAGAGAACACTCTCCACAGGAGCACTATAAAGCCAAAAGAACCCAGCCTATGCTTTGTCCTGTACTCAGGTCTCAATGGAGTGAAAGCTGGTTCTTTAGCAAACAGGATCCTAAGAAGTGAGGGCTGCTTGACAAGGTATTTAAAATGCTCTCACACAAGGAATTTATCACTGCCTCGTGTAACCCTAAGTACATACACTATATGGACAAAAGTATTGGGGCGCACCTTTTAATCACTGAATTCAGGTGTTTCATTCAGACCCACTGCCACAGGTGTATAAAATCAAGCACCTAACCATGCAGTCAGGTTTACAAACATTTGTGACTGAATGGGTCATTCTGAAGAGCTCAGTGAATTCAAGTGTCGTACTGTCATTCGACGCTACCTTTGCAATAAGTCAGTTTGTGAAATTTCTTGATTTTCCACGCTTAACTGTAACTGGTATAATTATGAAGTGGAAGCATTTAGAAATAACAGAAATTCAGCCATGTAAAGTGACAGAGGGGTTGCGGAGTGCTGAGACGCATAGTGTGTAAAAGTCACTCAGTTGACTCAGTAATTGTAGAGTCACAGACTTCCTCTGGCATTAACTGCAGCCAAAACTGTGCGCCAGCAGCTTCAAGATTTGGGCTTCCGTGGCCAAGCAGCTGCATGCAAGCCTCACATCACCAAGTGCAGTGCCAAGCATCAGATGGAGTGGCGTAAAGCACACCGCCACTGGACACTGGAGCAGTGGAAACATGCTTTGTGGAGTGATGAATTACGCTTCTGTCTGGCAGTCTGATGGATGAGTCTGGGTTTGGGGGATGCCAAGAGAACGTTACCTGCCTGACTGCATTGTGCTGACTGTAAAATTGGGTGGAGGAGGGATAATGGTATGGGGTTGTTTTTCAGGGGTTGGGTTAGGCCCCTTATTTCCATTGAAGGGAACATTTAATACTTCAGCATACCAAGACATTTCGGGCAATTCTATGCTTCCAAACTTTTGGGACCAGTTTGGGGAAGGAAGGTTCTTTTCTGTTCCAGTATGACTGTGCCCCAGTGCACAAGGCAAGGTCCCTAAAGACGTATATGGGTGAGTTTGGTGTGGAAGAATGTGACTCATTCCTGACCACAACCTTACTGAACTGCAAGCCAGGCCTTTACATTCAACATCAGTATCTGACCTCAGAAATGCTCTTCTGGAAGAGTGGGCAAAAATTCCCACAGACACATTCCAAAATCTTGTGGAAAGCCACCCCAGAAGAGGGGCAACTGTTATAGCTTAAACAGGGGGCAAACTTCACATGATGCCTCTGGATTTAGAATCGGATGTCATAAAGGTTCCTCTGGATGTAATTTCCAGGACTTTTGTCCATATAGTGTATGTGCAAAATTTCACATTAGAGTTTGTAGAGTCCTCACACCTGGGCAGGTTCAAGTTTAAACATGCTACCCTAATTTTGTTTTAACAATATAAAAGCAGTTTAGCAGTTTTCTCAGTGAAGAGACACTCATCCATCTTATTTAAGCATCTTCAAACAGGTTTTCTAACTTTGTTCATAAAAGTTCGAAATCTGTCCATGCACATTCTCCAGATATCATTTTAATAATGTGTGTGTGTGTGTGTGTGTGTAAAGAAAGGTAAACAGTACTCTTTTTGATACCTTTAATAATGAAAATGCATCATGGAAATTAAAATAAGACTCAGACACTAAATTTATAGATATATTTCTTAAATAATTTAATTGCAAAAGGATCTTTTAAAAATATTTCTACAAGAATGCATCTTTTCCACTTGTGTTTGTCTTCAACATTAAATACATTTCAATGTTTTCAAAGAGAAAAAAAATTGCATCTCTAAATGTTCTTTATCCTTTACTATACAGGTACAGTACTCAACATTTTTCCTTTCTGGCATCGTGTTTGATGAGGGACTAGAAAATAAACATTTTCACTGTATTCCTTACAATATTTCTTTCAGTAACAGAAAAAAAGAACTATGTAAAAGTAATAATGTGAAAATAATGGGACAGACAGATATTTTGGACAGAAACCAGCCTATAATCAAAGAAAGAATCTTGCCACAGGAGGGAAATTTGATATCAGTTCATAATACCAGCACCTTTATCTGCTATCCACAAACTCCTTCATCATTCGTTTGCAGGCACCCAAGAAAATAACTTTGAGTCTGTATAGCCCACAGTTACACAAAACAAAGTTTCAACAGGCTTCATAGCCATTGGATGAAAGACTAGAAAGCATTTCTCAATCTGTTGTATAAACAGAAAAAAAGTAGCAAGATGTACAATTTTTTTTACACATTTTAAAAATTTCAAGAAAATTGTTTATCTGACTTATTTCAAAGTCTGATGTAACCGTTTCTTATTCCTCATAAAAGATTAAACACATTTTTTTTTTTGTTTTATTTTTTTTAGATTTTGTTTTTGTATTCATTTTTGAGGTCTACCGAACCGTAAAAATAAACTAATAATAATTTTCTACAAATGGTCAGATTCTGCACATTGTAGCTTAGGAATAGAATCCCACGCTTCATTTTCACTTGGCAAATCATTTGCATCACATTTGTTTTGTAGCACAAATATCCATTAGTTGTGTTGGAAAAATAAGGAATATTTAGCTTTCATCTTTAGGATCATATTCCGCAGCTCACACCAACCATAAAAACATTTTTTTGCTCACGCTGACCTGGATGATTTTCCATGATCGGATAGTAAGGGATGACAGTTTTGTAGAACTTTTCCTTGTAATATCAAATATGAATTTTGTTGAAATAGGACAATGGTTGTTTGATTGGTAAAAATTTGTGCCATTTGTTTTTGCCCCATGCATGAGCACTGTTAAATCAGAGCACCGTTTAATAGAATACTTTTTATTTGGGGTTCTTTAAATTGTTTTTTTTTTTCTTCAAAATATATAAGAACATCCTTAAGTTATATAACTCTATATAATTCTTCTATAAAATCACATCAGGAGAAACTGGTCACTGCTCATTTTGTCATAGTCGTCTCCCCCCACCCCAAAAAAAAAAAAAAGAATTTGAGCACAGTTGAGCACAGGAGGAGGAACACAGGAAAGCAGATTATCTTTCTCTCCATTGTATTGACTTCAAAATGTGATATTACACCTTTTAAAAATATATATCATATATATTTCAGTAAAAACAGATACAAGATGCTGTAAGATCATAACTGTTATTGTCAGACCTTCTCTGTGCTGCGTTTTGTATTCATAATGTTAATATTTTGGTTTTATTTAAATTTGTAAGTAAACAATGCTTATTCAATCTAACTTATAATTACAGGGTGCAATTTCAGTGGGTTAGTAAGCCCTTTCATGTGATTCAAGTAATGGTATGATGGTTTATCTGAACTGGGAAATGAAGAGTCTAATTAGTTCGGGAGTACAAAGGTTTTGCATAATGTGGTTAAAGTCCCACCGAAAGTTAAGAAATTTAGGGATCGTGAAAAAAGGAGTTAGACGGGAACAATATATTCTTATGAAACCTGTAAGAAAGTACTATGATAATGCAGAATATCATCGGTGTCTGTTAACCCGAAAAACAATTACAGATCTTGCTGAACAGCCATATTGGCCGAGCCAGAGGAAGCTGTTCTCTCCCTTTCCCTCTGCGTGCTCTACTGTCCATGTCAGGCAGCTGTTATCTTTTTTTTGTTCCATCCTTCATGTTTGAAGCTAAACCTGCAAACATCAGACAGGCTGCCTAATCGGCCCAAGACAGAATGAAACCGGGTGATTGCAACCGGGCAAAAAATAAGACCGATATCCGCGGGGCGGCAATCCGTCTCTGGCTGTAAATATATTCCTGCAAGTGCTGAATTCCTTGCTGCGTTAATCACTTTGACAAGCTTGGGCCAGGGGGTAGCTGATGAGTCAAAAACTGCACTTGGCTGCATTAGCTGCCACAAGGCCGAGGGGCGTTAGGCTACGCAAAGGGCTTGAGCTCTGTAATTTTCCGTAGTTTAGCGGGATGCTGCTCTGCTGCCACAGACACGTCCTATATCAAGTACCTAGATCTACAAGGGCAGTTCTCAAATGGCAGACTGGACAGAACTGAAAAGTAACAGCGTCAAGGAACGTGTCTGCGCACGTGTGTCTGTGCACCTGTTACCAGACTTTCAGGGGAACAAAAGCATACTGCTAAGTGCTTTACTGTAATACGCTCCTTATGTTCTCTTAAGCATAGTAGATACTGGCTGAAGTGGATTGGCATCTAACCTAATAAAGATGAGTTACGCTGCAACATCCTCCGCACAGTTTTCCTCGTACTTATAGAGCCAGAGTTGGGATATTCAGTAGCTGCAAGGTCTTTGCTCTTATGGAAGCTGCTTTTGCTGTCCCTCCCCAGACACACTAACATGTAGCCACTTCCCAAACCCTCCCCCAAACTTATCTCGCTGCCTTCTCACCTCTTACACGTCGACCAAATCTGATATTTCCTCCATTCGACACATCAATGGGATCTCCTTTAAAATAATAATAATAATAATAATAATAAAAGTTCAGTTTTTTATATAAACCTATTTTAGTTGCATGTTATTTATCTATTTAGTTACAAAATGTGAATAGGCTGTTTTGAACAAACAGAAATATGAAAAGAACTTAAGGTAATTTTCTTCTGTTTACTGAGAAGGGAAGAAATGAATGCACTGGTAATACAATAGAACAAACAAAGAACTGAATTTTGTAAATCCTTGTAATTGAAGAAAATTGTATGTCCGTTTGAAATCAGTCCATAAACAGTGTGTATACACTTGAGAACTTGCTTGACTTTGGATCCAATAAGCATGTTTATAATGGTATAATGGTTCAATGACGTTTACGGAAACAGGACTTCCTTGTCACAACGGAATTCATGCAGGTATTTAGTTTGAATGCCTATATGAAGTTGTATTGCACAGTATTTCTCTGCAAACCGTTACACTCTCACATAAGAATGACAGAGGGGCCTGGTCAACATATTTGTGACGCACCATCCTCAAGTCCCAGAAGCGCACCCAATCCTGGTGGAGGGAACGTGACCTCATGAAACACACTGAAGCGACTGGCCGCCTTAAAGGAAAACTCTCCCAGGAAAACAAAGAAAAAAAGCTAGGTGGCGTTTCCCGAAGCTCTCTTAATGCTACGTCGTTCGTAAATTTACCTTTAACCTAGAACTTACAGATAACGTAGCGTTAAGAAGGCTTCGGGAAACTCACCCCTTTTAAACAAGCAAGCAAACTGCATGTATATCACTAAGAAAACAGCCCATGAGGTTCTAAACCAACCTTAACTTTGTCTTCATGGATTGTTCCTCTCCGTGGTAAGTCCAGCTAACATGCTCTCCTGCAATGACTGAGCAAACGAGTCCATTTCCACACCCTTTTGTTGCTCTGGCATGTCACCTATAAATATAGCATCTTCAATATGAAGATGGGAATGTACACAAAAAAATTTCTACTAATGGAGAGTTTTTTGGTTTCTGTTCTTGCCTTGCAAACCATTAGAATCAGGGAAGCGTGCTCACTCCTTTTTCTTTCTTCGAATTGCATTTAGTATGATCCATATGTGGTCTCTGTCTGATGGATTGGGAAACCTGGGGGGGACGTGGGTGGGGGGTTGTCAGTGGAAGCCGTACAGATCAGGGAATCGGAGACGTTGCTGCCAACTGCACAGATCAGACAAATCGCACGCATGCAAACGGCACCCCCAGCCAGACCCCGGGAGGCACGCGTGGGATGTGAATTCCAAAAAATTTTAGAAAAGAATCATAATAAATGTCCATCAGGTGGAAATGCAGTACTAACATAAAAAAAAAAAACAGGAAGTGTGGGGAAATGTCTGAGGCACTGCGAGCCAGTTTTCTGATTGGCAGAGACGGTCAGGCAGCTGGGGTTTCCCATTGGTTCTCTCCAGGACAGTCCCTCCCCCTTATTCCTCAGACTTGGACTGGAAGTGTTTGGTTCATCTGTAGCCTCATGTCCTGAATGCTGCCCAAAATTTTCTTTTGGTGCCCTGCCAATGTTACTCCTATCCGCAGGAGGTCCCTAAAGAGAGAGAGAGAGAGAGAGAGAGAGAGAGAGAGAGAGATGGATGTCAGAGAAATCCCTGCAACGCTCAAGCCCATCAGCAACAAACGAGGTTTCTGATGAAGACAGAGTTCAGCTGGGGAACAGAAGTGTGCGCATATATACGCAGCCACATTTTACTCCTCAGACAGAATTCACCTTGATTACCTTGGACAGAATTCACATGAGGAGGTTTCTGGGAAATGCAGAAATATCTCGCAATACGTTAAGAATGTATCTTGTGCTTACTGTATGTGTTGTTATAGTGCTGGAGCACTTACAAAAAAAGAATAACACACACAGGAGCGACATTTGCGCATAGTTCTGTTTGTTTTTCCCAGCAGATAACAGGTGAGCAAATGAACAGTGGCGTCTGGGAGAGTGATTAAGCCTGTGAGGTCCTCAGACAGTGGGCCTGCCTCTCCCGGCACAGGCTACCACTGGGATTTCACACAGATCTCCCTCATATTTCCCCTATTCTGCTTTGTCACCCAGTACTGGGGGATGAGATAATAAATGAAGAACATTAGCAGAATTACCAGGCATTTAGAGCCGCAGAAACCAGCTCACCGCTGCACCTGTCAGCCTGTGAAATTGAAATAAATTGCTCTACTCCATCTCCAATCCTCGAACCAATAAGGCTGATGTATTTATTACCATTACATCCAATTCATTATTTGATCCTAAATGAACTCCTTATGTTCCTTTTTTGCATTTCCAATTCATAACAAGAATCATTTGGTGTGTCCACAATTATTTTATTCATAGCTCTTTCAGGGGGCGGCATGGTGGTGCAGTGGTTAGCACTGTCGCCTCACACCTCTGGGACCCGGGTTCGAATCCCCGCCTGG
>JAODJX010000035.1:7347571-7358229 GCA_026776945.1 Isichthys henryi | reverse complement strand
CCCCCCCCCCGCGCCAGACCGCGCCCCCCCCCACCCTCCCCGGCCGCCCCGGCCCCCGCCCCCGCCCCCGGCGCGGCGCCCCCCCCCCCCGCCGGGCGGAGTAAGGGCTGCTGAAATTAGATGTTAATGCGGTTCTTTTGTTGTCTAACCAGTAACCGGGGCAATAATACCCGCTGGTAATTTACATCTCATTTACAATTCAAATGCAGTTCCAGAATATGCCAAGGCCTCTGTTTCACAAACACACTACGAAACAGAAACACAGTGGAATGATGAAAGAAAATTAAAATGTGGGAGAAGGTTACTTAATCTAAAGCAAAAGAGCAATCATTTCCAGTAGGGTGCTTGATGTGCACTGCATCGGCAAAAGCCAGGTGGCTACCAAAGGGAGACCCCGTGGACAGCGTTCCCAAGCACAGCGCCGACCGCGACTGAGAAGCCCATCGGGCTATAACGAGTTCAAAATGCTTATTTAAACCCAAAGATCTTCCTAGGAACAAGTCACCTTCAACTTGCTGTTACTGGTGTTCCTACGGCTATGTTCAAGAAAAGTCATGCTACCTCAACAACAATTATATTCGTTTACAATTTTGGTTATGGATTTTTTCCCAGAAGGTCTATTCATAGAAATTACCCATGTAGATCTGAGGGTTTTCAGAGGAACCGCCTTAAGGGGACAATAGCAATTTCCCTTCTGGGTCACCTAGATGTCTGCCATTTCAGCCACAAGATTCCGGCCTCACTTTGTTGAACATAAACTATGTCATGCTCTCACGTACACATGACGTAATGGTTTTCCTGAAGGCCACTGACGGACGGACAGTTTCAAACTTGCAGAGACTGCGTCAAATGAGACTTTATGGCAGAGGAAACTGCTACGGATGCTGTATGAGAGAGAGCAAAGTGCAGCTCTGCTCAAATTTAAACCTTAGCATTGGTCCAGATATAGCTGATTCAAAGCCATATATAATATACAATTAATGAGAGCAGGACTGTTAAGGGAGTTCATCTGGCATGTGTTAAAAACATCAAGATGTGAAATTAAAAAAATTGATTTCAGATATCTACAGAAGGCATTTTAATATGGTGCCCTGTACTTGAGGTTTGCCGGGGAGAAACTAATCAAAGCCTAAAAAGGAACAAAAACTCAAAATGTGTATTTAAGTGTATTTGGAATTAATAAAAATGTATGCATGTTCGATCTGAGGAAAAGATTTTAATATGAAACCGGTAATTTGGATGGGAAAAAAAACCAAACTTCTGAATTAATGAATGTCCCCTAGATGCATGGTCTTCGGAGGTCCTCACCTCAAGCAAACAATGGCGATGACAACAACGGCAATGATGAAGACCAGACCGGCGGTGGCAGAGCCCACGATGAGGGGCAGCTGTTCTTGCAGGGACTTTTCCGGGTCCCCTGAGGTTACAGAAGGGATGAAAGGGGTCATTGACTGCAAAGAGCACTAACAAAAACCATGCATCTGTGGCAGCCAGTTCCACTGATCTTTAAGATGGAAAAAGTCCCAATACGCACATTCTGTTGTATAATATCTTGCCATTTGTTTGCTGTGGATCTCTTTGAAGGCTCATGATGCTTAATCATACATTCTGAGCTGCTCCAGGTTTTAGGGGCCTTTGGCAAAGTGTTGTCTGGTAAGGTTCTCTCCCCACTGAATTTCATCGTGGAGGTGCTTATAGGCCATCTCGTACGCATTCATACAGCGATAATATACCGTGATGCAAACTTAAAAATTGTGCAAGTTGTACGTTTCTGTGGAAGTTTGCTACGTAGTTAACGTAATCTACTATCTATGACCTGGTTAGCTCCCTCGACACATTTGGAACCTGTTATTAGCTGAAAAAAAACAACAGGAACTATAAAGACTGCATACATAGAATAGTGTTATTTTAAGTATAATGCCGTTTCCAGAAACAGGGAGGGCGTTGATGGGGAACTCACTCTGCAAGTTGGTGCTGAAATCCGCCGGGCTGCTGTAACGGCCGTAACCGGCAACGGTTCGTGCTCGGACCTGCACGATGTACGGCGTTCCTGCTTTTAGGCCCTCTATCCTGGCAGAGCTGCGCTGCGCAGTCATCGTGTGCGCAATGGCCTCTCCCTGGTCCTGGAGCAAGAGAGACAACAGTCATCCACCCCTTCCCCTGCTACGATACTCGACGAGAATTTCTCCGCAGTTAATTTGCAACTTTAGCACTATTCAAATGCAGATATGGCAGTCAGTTCTCCTCTAAAATGTAAATCTCCTGTCAGTTTTCTCCCAGTGTTTTGGATTTATTTTTCAAAGGTTGAGAGAGGGAGAGCAAAGAGAAAAAAATGCTGAAACAAATACTGTCAAAAAATATTCTCTAAAAAGAAAAAAATGAATCCATAAAAGACAAAAACTGATACAATAAAATTATCACCATTGTTTTGCATTGTCGCTCACCTTCTCGCGGTACTTGATCTCATAATCCAAGATAATCCCATTGGGTTTTTCTGGAGGCAACCAGGATAAACTCATGGTGCTGGCTGTAGCCCCCATCAGGTGAACAGTAGGTACTGCAGATGGTGCTGTCATAACAGATAATACACAAACAAACAAATAATGAATGAATGAATGAATGAATGTATAAATAGATAAGCAGATAAGCCTTCAGCATTACCATGTTACACAAGTGTTCCAGTTACCATTCCATATTTGGATTCCTATTCATCAGAAAATATAAGAATCTCATCAGAAGATAACGGGCAAATTTAACGATAGACTGAATTTCTTACTTCTTAGAAAAGTGATTCTCAGATTCTTGTTACACACATCCTGTCATTTATTCCCCTTCACTGCCATTCTTATCTAAGAAATACTTAAATCAGTTCTCCCACAAAAGTAAAGATGTTTCCCGATATCCGTTTTATGTTCTGCCGCGTAGAAGTTCTCCCTCTGTTTTTCAGGTCTGTGCCATCTTCGCCCTCCAGCGCCCATGTTTTTTTTTAAAGGATCCTTAATTCCTACGCATTTGTCTTTGATCCTTCTCTTGTAGCTCTTTATTCTTATGATCCACACCCCCCCCCCTTTCCCTACTCAAACTAAAATTCCCATTTAAAACTGCACCACCCCAATTCTCTTCTCCTCCGTGTTGTCTCCCTAAAGACAATGCATTCTGGGCCGATCTCCTAGTAATCCCAGCCCAAGGATTAAGGGGCCTGTTTCATCTTAGGTACCGTGTAGCCATGGTGGCCCAACTCTGCAGAGCCTTTATTTGTTTTTGTTCTTAAAAGGTGAATGAATATTCTAGGACACCCTGGGAGAATCTTCAGGATAATCTTATTGCAGTGCAAGCACTGCACCCCTCTGACCCAGTGTTTAGATGAAGTTTGGGCCGCCGCTGACCTCACAACTAGCCCGCTTTATTGGGCCTGCAGAGCAAACAGGACGCTTTGTCTGAAATTTAGCAGTGGAGATGGGTGTCTGAGGCAGTGGTGGAGGAAAAGCAGGCATGCATAGTCGCATGTCCTACAGACATATCAGATATCTGCTGTAATGTAAAGAAGAGGTGAAACTGCAATCTCTGGTTGCTGAGATGGAAGCAGAAGCCCATACAGGGAGGCCAGATGGGCCGAGTGCTGTGCACTAACTCCAGCATATTATGTGTTTTTGCTATACTGTGAGGGTATCAATTTAAAGCCTACCGTAGGCCATTCATTTTATCATGGGGCAAACAAAAGGCAAGAGAGGCCCTGACATGCAAGGACTCTGGGCGTGTTGATGCGTATCGGATTACCGGAATACCCACCGGCCTGGTTGGTGGTGATGTTGACGGCTGAAAAGTGCGGGGGGTACGGGCTCTTGTTCGAGACGCCGTTGACGGCCTGGATCTCGAAGCAGTACTGCGTGTGGGCTTGCAGGTTGCGGACGGCCACGCGCCGCTGCGTCAGGCCCAGGTGACGCGGGGAGATGTCCACGTTGTCGTCACACCGTGTGCACGCGCCATGTTCAGGCAGACACTTTTTGCAGATGATGTTGTAGAGCAGGTCGTCGCGGCTGCCCGAATCTCGAGGCTCGCTCCATTCCAGCAGCAAAGATGTTTCGTTTACGCTGGAGATGACGCTGCGTGGGGCCGAGGGCACAGCTACCAGCGGCAGATGACAGCAGTTAGGGTATTTAACGCAACAACAGGCTTCCTTCGTTAACACATTAATTAGTTTGCCCCTGCTACCTTCCCACAGATCGAAACACCACAATTACTAAACCTCATACTGTGCGCTGATTATATGAGACAGATTTAATATTATATGCTACATAGAGTACTATGCAAAAGTCCCGGGCAGTCAGAGGGAATGTTTAAAGCACAGAACAGCTTAGAACAAAAAACACAACTTAACATTAGAAAGTATCACAAGTAACAAAACTAACGAGAATTTCTTCTTTTCTCCAAAAAGTCACTGACAACTTGTTGGATGTCTAGATGAACAACGCTTCAGTTCCCAAACCTTTCCTCAGGGGCAACTCGGCCGTTCCATAGACTTGTTAAATCTCACCACCCACTCACTTAATTAATTGAATTAGTTTTTAAAAGGTCAGTGAAGTATTGATTAGCCATCCGAGGTGTGCCAGTGGTTGGGTCAAAAAATACATGGGTGGACTGCTGCAAATTCTGGGGCGACTTTAGGAGAGGTTTTGAAATGGCCGAGGTGACAAACTTTGACAGACATCATATCATAGTTTTACACCAACATTAAGACCGTTTGAACATTTTTCTCGACTGCCTAAAACTTCTGCACAGTTTTGTATTTAGCATAACAGTGTAGCTTTTACTCTGTTCTTATCACGGGTTATACGTCAGCCACGGCGTTTATACTGGGAGGCCAGTAGCTGTAAGATTGGATCTGTTTTTACCCTAAATTATGAGAGGAAAATTGCTGGAAGGGTGATGGCAGAAATAAAGGAAATTCTTTATCCAATTACCAGGACCATATCTCCTGGAGCTCTGTGAGAGATTCTTACAAAGTACAAAGAAACCTAAAGCGCTGAAGACATTATTTTCCTTTTTTTGATGTAGTTACATTGAAGCAATAAAGTCTTCAGTTTTACTGCAGAGACAAAATGATGGCTGAAAATGATGCTGATCACGTTCTACATGTGCACTGCAAAAAATGGTCTTTCAAATTGAAGATAAACTGTTTCCATTTTGATACAAGGTGGCCTAAAACTAGCAAGATTATCTGCCAGTGCAAAATATGACAATATGCCTAAATGCAAGCAAATTGATCTTATGCATTAGACATGTTGTTAGTTTATTGATGAAATTTGAATTTTGTCTAAGTACAAGAAAATTATACTTGTTTCATACTCTGTTTTTGCAGTGTGGTGCTTTCGTCCGCTCGTCAGTACTTCACTTCCCCATCATTGATCTATAAATATCTAATAACGTTCAACCAATGGACACGTTCCTCAAGTGCAAGAGCCTCCAAGAGTTCATAAAGGAGACCAATGGCCTTTCTGTATGCTAATCAGCTGAGGGGGGGTGAATGCTGCTTCCACTGATGGGGAGCCGATCACGCAGATATAACGTGATGCTTACTCGTGCAGGCGGAGTCGGGGGAGTCGTTGTCGGCACGGTAGTAACCACTGCGGCAGGAACAGATGTTGGACGCCCCAGAGCTGGTGCGGCTGTTCGGGGGACAGGGAGAGCAGAAGTCCTCTCCCTGTCTCGACTTGAAGGATCCAGGACTGCAAGCTAAACAGAAGAAGAAAAGATATTTTCCATTATAATCCTAGGATGCTAGTTTTAACGAATCCCCTTGCTCTTCATTTGTTTTACCCTTTGCGTTTGGGTGTTTTTAATGAGTTTGTCTTTCAGGGTAAACAAAAAGACCCCGCAAACATAAAAGAAAATGATGCAAAATTGCATGCAGACTCTCGCACACTCCCAATAAATGCAGGATACACATGTGATACACATGCTGAATGCCACCAGGATGCCCCAGCTGCACCAAACTGCTGTCACACCAGGAAAATTACACTTTCCCTGAATGCATTAGAACACCAAAAAGACAATTCACTTCAGTCGCTTCAAAAGCCAACCCTTCTCTGAGGAGTTATACAAAGGAAATCATCATCTATATTGTAGTCGCTAGAACAGCTCGGCATTTTCAATAAACTGGCAGTACAACAACATGACACAACTTCCTGGAAATCAGCAGCAAACTTTTCCATCACTTTTCCAAGTCCAGGGCCCTACTTGCTAAATTTAACAACCGATAACAGTGCATGTCAAACCAACTCCATATATGTTTTATGTACCTGAGACCTCCAAGAGGCCACAAGTTGTCTATTAAAAGTTGAGTGTAAATTGAGGGAGCACACGGTATTGCTGTAAACAAGGCAAGGCATTTTCTGAAGGAGAGAAAGTGCTGATCATTCCGTTTTAAGAAGGGGAAAGTCAGCCGTTTCCTTTCATCCTTGCTCTCCTTCAACATCCACTCCTGATAGAGTGAGAGAGAAAAAGAGATGGATAAAGGACTGAAAATGCAAATCCTGCAGGCTCTTTTTTCGCAGATCTCTCTCTCCCTCTAGCCTCTTGTATAGTGCGTCAGACTTAAGGAGCAGATTAGAATTTTTGCTGAACCTGGAGGTGAGGGACATATTGTGGCGATGGTGCTTTGGCGCGGGGAATCGGGAGTAGGGAAAAAGGCCTCGTTGATTAATATTCATGTGGATGTCTTCACACTGTGCTGACAGGGTATTAATGAGTTTGACGGCCTTCGGATTGAGTCAGAAAAGCGCGACGATGGAGATTTCCTCCCCCCCTCCCACCCCCGCCTTCGTTTCCGGGACGGCCTGACTCGAGCGCTTTTTATCAGAGGAACCGTAACCTTGGCCTGCCGTGAGCAAACAAATAGTTCTGATCTATAAAATGAAAATATTTAAAGGGGGGGGGGGGACATCCTCCTTTGCACCTCCACTATAGCAGGACAGGCATTCAAATTCAGGCAAACTACCGCAAGAGGATTCAGTGTGTTTCCTTCTGTACCTCCTGCACTCTTTTTGCGCCCTTCATCCGCGCTTTCCATCCTATGTAAAACGGCCCAGCCCAGGGAGAGAGTAATCACACTCCTGCCCCTCTGCAACATCTCAGGCTTGCCCTCCCCACGGCCTTGTGCCCGCCGCACAAATGACATTTGCTCTCTCTCCATCTCATCCCCATCATCCTTATTATGTATCATGTCTTGAAAGTTTTGTTTTCTTTTTTTTTTTCCATTTTCTTTACATCATCCAATGTCAGCCCGGTTCTTTAGTGACACAGATGAGAGCGCAGATGGTGGCCCATACAATGGCAGACTCTGCGTTGAAATGGTAGACTGGTGAAGCTACCCTGCCAGAGAATATAAGCATACTTCAAACAACAGAATGATAAAAAAAAAAAACCTATACACTGTATATGATCAGTTGCTACGCTGATTGTAATAAACAACAATGATTCTTACATCAGCAATTGTCTTTGAACTGAACTTTGAAGTTTATAGTGTGGTTATAATTTACAGTAGCATCTTAGATATAATAGCTGACATAGTATATTTATGCTATTTTGACAGACTGACATTCCATACTGGATGTACCCCAGCTCTGTGCGCTGTGTAGTATAGGCATAAGACACCCCCCCCGACCCAGACTAGATTAAGCGACTGGAAGATGGATAGATGGAGGGATGAATGATTTTTTTATATATGTTTGTCTACCTGAAAATGTGACGAATAATAAATTGGCTAGTTATTGTAATGGATGATGTGTTAACACTTTATGCAAATCATCGTATGCAAGCTGATCTGACAATGAAAATGCATCTATATATATATATATATAATATATATTACTGAAACACCAGTTAAGGCAGAAATATATGTGTGTGTGTGTGTGTGTATATATACACACACATTCTTCGTGTTGCAGTGAATTGCAGATTGAATACATTGTAGTAAAGATTGCTAAATAGCTCACCTTGGCATTGAGTGTCCTTTATGGCAGGCTCAAACCCAGCTGCGCAGGTGCAAGCCCCCACCGGAACCATCCACTCTCCGTCTCCGTTGCAGTAGAGCTTGAGAGGAACAGACACTTCGAGCGCGTTGGGAACACAGACTCCGGGGGCGATGACCAAAGAGGTGGCTTCTGCCCCTGTGGCTGTCTCCGGGAACACGGCAAAGTTGGCGATGGTGGTGGAGCACTTCTTGTAGAAGACACGGACGGAGATGAGGGACATGCAGGCCCCCAGATCCTGGAAGGCCAGGTAGAACCCCGCCTTGGAGAGTGGCCCAAAACTGCGGACCTTGGTGTTGACGCGGCCAGATTCCAACATAGAGAAGCTCTCATCGGGGGCAATGGTGTCCACCTTGACGTATGGGTTCTCCATCCAGAATGGACTGGTGGCCGTCGCTGAGTCCGAGTCCGACTCATAGTAAAAGAGGTTGAAGGTCTCCTTGCAGGAGCCCGGGATGTTGGGGATGCTGTTGCAGTCTCGCACGGTGAACTTCATTTCCACGTAGACGCGCAGCACGTCCTTGCGCGGGATGAAGTTGCTACGCAGCCAGTTGTTCTGGTTCAGTTCCCGCACGTTGCACACCTGGTACGTCCTGATGGGGTTCATGGCGTCGTCATATCCACTGACCTCCTCCCACTGAGAGGAGAAAGGAAACACAGCTAAAGTCTATGACGTGACTGGGCTTCGAGGTAGACGACATTTAAAGCAAAGCACTTAGTAAAACCTAGTAATACCTAGTAAAACTGCATGTTGAAGCACAACACATGGTAATACATTAAGTACAGCTAGTCGCGTTTCCTGCTAATGCAAGTTTTAGAGTCGCAGAATTGCTTCTTAAGTAGAATAATTGTATAATTAGAAAGTATTATGTTCAGGACAGCACTGGAAAGTGTGTTAAGTACTTATGGTAACTGTACTCAATTTACATGCCGATTTTTGAAAAATATAGCAATGGTACCGAATGCCACAGAAGACAAGCAGATGATAGCTTTACCCCAGTCTGAAGAGCTGCCCAGATTCCAATCACCAATTATATTTCTGTTATGGGATATCCGCTACACTCGCACTGCAGAACACTACTGGGCGAAATGTATTGCCTAATCTCTCTATTGTAATTTGTCTTAAAAAGGGTTCAAAATCAAACAATTGAACATATAAATGAACGTGAGTCAAGCGAATGAGTCAGGTGAATGGATAAGCTTGGGATATGCATGTGTTTAATTGTTGTTATTATCGATCTATTAGTCACACACTTCCATTCGGTGCAAATGCAATGCACAAAATTTGCATTCAATATAAGACAAAAGCTAAGAATAAGAAATTAATTAACTTCCACGAAACAGCAGATACAACAACAGTATACAAGTTAAACAGGTCATTCAAGCTAAGCAGACAGTATGTGAATAAAACCAATGGTATTCAGAGAGTTTATTTAAGCATTGCTTAGCGTAGCATATATACAGACTGCAGGCAAATTGCAATTTTAGGTTAATTTAATTACAGTTACTTTAGATGTGTAGTTAAAGTGATAAATGGCATGTACGCTTAATCAGAGGTGTTGTGCGGCGTGGGTTAAATGCTCGCGGGACGGCGCTATCCCGGCGAATTACTTCGACAAAACTGCTACGCTCGTGAAGTGGAGGAGATGAAATGATTTAATTCATGCATGATGCAACACCGGGACCTGCTTGGCGAAGGAACCGCATTTAAAGATGCAACAGTATGTTCCCACATCCAGTAAGATGCCCAATTAACCAGCCAAACTGAAAATTATACTTTCAAATACTGCAGGATAATGATGGTGTAACTGCAGGTGGGGGAAGGTTTGTCCAGTGATTGGAGTCGAGGACAAACAGGTCTAAAACCCAATTAATTTCTGAGGTGTTTGTGGGTGTGGGTGTGTGTATATATGTTAGAATAAGTCACATATATAAGTCCAACATTTCTATGCCCAAATGGCATTGAACTACTGTCTATAATTGTCATCCACACTCCTTAGAAATCCCAAGGGCTGTTGCCAGTGTCAAATAAGACCTTTATTTCCCAGAAACAAATGGTTCTCCTTGCTCTTCCATCTGTTACCTGCTACCTCTTTTTGAAGATGGGGGGAGAAAAATAAGACGAGCAGCCGAGGCGAACAGAACAAAACCCTGGATCATGCCTGTTCATTTCAGGCTGTTCCGTTGGATCACGCTACGTCTGCTTGTCTACGTAAGTCAAAAGTACCGAGGAGAGGGAATAATTTTCTGCTGACGTCTTGACAGACACAATTCTGATGCAGGTCGTATTTAATCTTCGTTAAACACATTGTTTCTTTGAGTGCCTTGATTTTTACTGTTCATTGCTGAATGACCAGATGCACTGAAATAGCAGTACAACAAGCATAACACCTACTGACGTTATCAACAGAACTTGTATAATATAGAAATAACTGTGAAATTAGAAAAAAGATGGGAATTAAAGGAACTGAGAAGAATGATTTTAAATTAGTGGAGTACAAACTTAAATGAAAAAGACGAACAAACAAATGAAAATTGACACCCGATGTCTGGTACACAGGGGTCAGGGTTCATACTGAGTTTTGGTGATGTGTTAATTTGACAACACATATCAAGTTTTGATACCAT
>JAODJX010000035.1:7332717-7347289 GCA_026776945.1 Isichthys henryi | reverse complement strand
CCCCCCCCCCCCCCCCCCCCCCCCCCCCCCCCCCCCCCCCCCCCCCCCCCCCCCCCCCCCCCCCCCCCCCATTAAGATGATTCACACTCAGGGGCCGTAAAAAATTTGGAAAATAATTGGATTGGTCTGGACTGGGGGGCCCGATATGATGTGTTTTCATGGGGCCCAAAATCTTTAGCAATGCCCCTGGTTGTAGTTACACAGAGGAGCAGAATACATGTTTGGGAATGGCGAGAGAGAGAAGAATCTGTGTTTATTAAAATATGGAGTAGCTTGTGCTTATTTTCCCAGATCGTGGACAGGAATAAGTTAAAAATCAGAACTATAATCCTCTAATTGGGCACAGGGGTATTTCTGAGAGTATTTTTAAAAGTTTTTTTTTTTACAAAAATCAAACAAAATTTTATGGCTGCGCTAATCTGAGTTTTGAAAACACACCACCAAACACGTATAGCTCCAAACGCACTTACTCACCCCCGTCTCAGGATGCGCTGTCCAGGCCAGTTCTGTCGTGGCCCATTTTGTGTCCATTAACGTTTCTGCAAAACAACAGGAAGAGAAGCGTTACTGCAGCTGCCGTTTCTCGACAGTCTCCTTACGCATGGCGATCTCACTGTGAAGAGAAAAGGGGACGCTGACACAGAAAGCGGCATGTTCTCATATCCCCAGAGACGGATAACCTGGCTGGTCAGAACTGATCCGTAGTGCAACGACTCCCATCCTCATGACCCAGATATTTTGAATCTACCTGTTATTGCAAAAAAACTGTGAGGGGAACCCGTATTGTCAGAGGGGAATTCTCTGGTCTGTTACTATATCTGAGCCCCTGAAATCCTTATCGGAATAACCTGGAAACAACAACGACCACTTTTGCTGGCAGACAGCTGAAAAAAATAACAGGACATCACTGTGGGTGTTCTGGCAGGCACTGTTAACATTTTATTGAAATGCTAGTTAAGAGATTAATTAGAGGTGTCATCGCTGCCTGAAATGCAGCACGACTGTCACCGAGAAACTACTGCCTCTATCCTCAGGGGTAGCAATTAGAATATAAGGAGAATGAAATGTGAATGTTATAGATAACTATATATTTGAAAAATAAGGCAAGTAATTAAAGAGCACACAAGCAAAGTTCTATGCAATCAAACAGTCCTCAATATACATACACATGGAAAATCACTGTACTTATCTGTATATCTCAGTCAGAAAATATAATACTCTTGTACGCACCTTCTACTTAACAGGTATGTGTTGTGTAACAGTTGTTATACTGACAAAGGTGGCATTACGGTTGAATCATTTCAGGATGTCAGTAAGTTTGCATGTGTTGTTGTACTGCTGTTTGGATTGACGGTGTCACTCTTGATAGCGACGTGCGATTTCTCTACTCTGCGTGCCGACACATAAAGCAATTTTTAACGCAGAAATTAAACTGACAGCGTCTGAACCCTCACATACAGTGGTGACAGTAACACCGCGAGTGTACGCTTGTCTACATGCCCGCTCAGCTAAAAGCAGAACTTTTTAGACCGGGCCGAGTAACCCCCGCCTCCACATTTCCACGTCGTTCTGCTTTGTTTACGCTTTTGTAACGCTGCTGAAAACGGGCAAAGCTGTGCATTGTACGGCTGGTGTGTGCATTTAGATGAGGAGGCAGTATCGGGTGAATGAAGCCGGGCTCAGGACACAGCATGTGATGACCCGCCCCGTCACCCCCACCCAAAACCCAGCCTACTGAGCAGAGGAGTGAGGGCCTACTCATGCCATAATACAGAACAGCAGACTGCTTATTGTGAAGAGCAGTAACCATCCTGTGTGTGTGTGTGTGTGTGTGTGGTGGGGGGGGGGTTGACACAGAAACCGGTCAGGTTCTGGACCCCCCCATGACCCTGAACAGAACAAGGGGTTACAGAAAATGGATTGACGGACGGATGGATGGATGGATGGATGGATGGATGGATGGATGGATGGATGGACCAAATGTACCCATATTCTAATAAAAACCTGATATTTTGACCTTGTGGGGACATTTTTCTGGTCCCCGTGAGTGGAAACTCAATTGTGAATGCAATCAAAAAAACTAAAAATGTCATGTATTTTGTTTGGTTACTTATGGTTAGGGCTGGGTAGGGGTTAAGGTTGGTATTGTAGGGATTAGGTTTTTACCTATACAAATGAATGGATAGTCCCCACAAAGATATGAATACAAATGTGTGTGTGTGTGTGCGTATGTGTGTGTGTGTGCTTATGGAACAGAAATAAAAACAGATAAGATTCACTCTTAGGGGCACAGGAAGCTATAGAGGAAACAGGATGAGGAAAAAGCTCCATAAACCAAAGTAAGATTGCTAACACTGCACACGTAGGCACCTCATAGCATGGATGTAAAGGACACTCACCCACTCTGGTCACATAGGGGAAAAATGGTCCAGTCCAATCACATGATATCTGAAAGCGCTTAGTTACAGAACATTTTCTGCTACCTACAAAATACGCAATGACATTAATGTTTCTCTCTGGTTTCATCCATGGTGTTCAGCTTCATTTTACGACATGGATTACATATCTGCAGCGATTGACCGCCATCACAGAATTCTGTGTGTAATATCTTGATTTGTGACTGCTTTCAAAATATTGATATTATTTGATTTGCTTTAATAATCAGCTGCATTTAAGGTCAAAGGAAGACGGGGAGATAAGCTTTATCGAGTCACAAATGCACAGGTCCCTGACACATGGATTAGCAAGTTTTTTTCTTGACTCTGACACATAGATTTAACGCACCTAGACACACAAACGGTCCATCATGCAAGCAAATACTACGTAATCCTATAATGATGGGGTACAATTGATAAAAGGGAGACAGGCTCAGCAATTCCCAACAAAATAAGCTGGAGTAACACACACACTCTCTCTCTCTCTCTCTCTCTCTCTCTCTCTCTCACACACACACACACACACTCACACACCTTTTACTGTGCCCTGGGTTAAGTCCGATTTATTTTTTTTTCTCCTTTTGTTCAAACAACCTAACCTAAGAAGAGAGAAAAGGAGCCATTATTTGAGTGAAAGAATGCTTGCTTGTTTTAGACCGTGGCTGCGAGGGCACACAGAGCAGACAGGTGAAGGATTACAAGGGATTTTTCCAGAGCTTCTTTTGGCTTTCAGCGCCCATTTTGGTACGCTCTCCTACAGTTAAACTCCAGGGTAAAGTACACCTGTAGGGACACAATACAACCCAAGCGCTCCCTAAGAATGACTAGGAATATGCTGAAACGTTTTAATTTTTTTGGTTCTTTAACGACAGAAAAGCTAAATTTGCTACAGGCTGTGCATCTGAGAAGACCTTTGAGAAGACCTTTAGATGTTTATTGCTGTGCACTGTGACCCGGCCATCTCTAAACACGTCTTTGAACAGAACGTGGCTTGGTCAGTCATCAAGACATTCATGCAAACCTTCTATTTTTTCTGTCTCCTGTTAGCATTGTAGAAATGCACATCCTTATACGCAACTGTAGCTCCTAAAAGCGAATGGAGAGAAACCCGGACAGAACTCTATCCTAAAACACTTCAGCTCTGTTTAACCAAGAAACAGAAACGTGTCAACAGCAGACAGTAACACCGCATTAAACTTATTAGAGCTATTAGGCTGATTGCTTTGTCTGCGCCTTTGTCTGGTGCCTTTATTAGCCATGGGGGAGAAGAAGAAGTGTTGTGAAAGGAAGTGAAGGAAGGGCCTATTTAAATTTAAATGATGGCAGGCCTCTCCTTTATACAGTGAGCGAGTGTGCTGATTAGAAGGATCACATTTGCGTAGAAGTGGCACCAGTAACTGGTCAACAGGAGTAGGTGTGGGTGGCAGGCTCCCCTGTGAGAAATTCACATAAAAGCCCCTTGAAAAGGCCCAAGCCTCAGTCACTGTGCCTTCTGTCACTCACGTCACAATGCCTATCACCACTGCTGCACTATGTATACTAACCAGGCAGACTATCAGAGCTCAAGAGATCAGCGCATTTCCTTTCAGCTCTAATGCACTTCATGTGTTTCTGTTGTGGCTCCGTTCTTTGACTCTTTTTCAGCTGTATGAACATACACCTATAGGACAATGATATGAGTGACTCCACCATTTAACTCTATATGAAAAATAAAATAAAACATACATGCATTTATCTAACCTTCTACTCTTCCATCCAACTATCTTGAAACTGCTTATTGAAAGGACATCCACAAATAAAAATGTTAAATTAATTTTTAGAACGAATATATCGAACTTTTAAAGTTGAATCTTAGAATAATTGTCAGTCCTTTATCCATCCATCCATCCATCTAAATGCTAGTCATGTCTTACAATACAATATTAGTTTTCCTAAGCAGAATATCTTACATGTTATATGTTCATTTTTTTCTGTTTATATGCTGTTTGTATGCTGTGTCCGTGCTATTTTTCTTTTGTTATCACTATCTATTATTGCTGCATTTCTTGTGTTTTATTTGCCACTACAATCAAGAACAAACATGCCAGTCAGAATGTCATTGTATTATGTACACATGTCAATAAAACCCTACAACTCGTAACTTTGAAATCGGCCTGTTTTATGTTCACTTCCGTTCTTGAGACTGAGGTTTTCTGAAGATGTGAACCGACCATTACCCTTTAAGAGCTCTCAGGCAATTCAGTTCAGGAATTACGGCTGTTCCTCAGAAGTCCGTAATTACAGAGCAAGGCGGGCCTGACAGACAAATAACCTTCAGGCCACTGTGTTCAACCAGGTGTGCCTGAGTATATGTGTGTCTTTGTACCTATTGGTCTGAGTTTGTGTCCAAGCCCTGGTCAATGATGATGGTCTACAGAAATCACGCTCAGCGGGCAGAGTCATAAACTGCAGAAAGTTCAGATGATCACAGTGGACAATGGCCAGCGCTCAGATTTATAGATGCACATCGCTCAAAAGAATTAAACATTTATTCCGATATATCTGACAAGAAGTAAATGAACATAATGAAGGTTCTTCAGTGTGTTTAACAGACCATTAATTTTTATAATAAAAAATCTAAAGTTTAATAATTAATCTCATGAAGCTTAAACTTCTGTTACACTTTACCTTTCTTTTTACCTTTCGGGTACAATAATAACATTTAGTTTTGAACATCTCAATTATCTTATCTCTCTAAATACCGCCTCGTATAATAGCATAACTGTGTTTTTCTAATGTCAGCACAGATGTCAGTTGTGTCAACATATATGAGTGTGCATGCTAACCGGTAATCTTGGGTCCTTTGCACTTTGTAACGCACTTCCTCAGACTGGCAATACCGGCATTTCCGCATTCCAGGTATCGCGCCGACCTTCTATGCTAGCAAAACCTTTCGCAGAAAATGCTGATGCAGGTACCTGCAATCTGCAGCAGTAATGACCACAGTATTATTGAAGCGGCTAAATAATAAAGAAATAGACACTTTCTCTACAAAAACCATGGCTTAGTGCATCATTTTTCTGGTGTGGATTCTGACTTCAAATATCACAGCCACACTGACAGCATGAGACTGTACAGCAAAAGGATACCTTTAGGACCCACGTAATTGATGGTGGGCCACACAGAATGGCGCTCAAAAACCTCTGATGAACAAACTTCTTAAAACAAAAAACTGATTTTAGTATTTCTGCCAAAATAAAAACAATGCAAGACTTGTATGTTCATGGTTTCAAACAGGCAGACTTGCATCTTCATTTTAAAATATATATGCTAAAGCTAAAGTATACAGCCTTGTATGCTAAGTAGGTCTGCACAATGTGCAATGTTAATATTGAAATTAGAATTGGGCAGCATCTGATTTTTCATACCGTCATTTCATCGGGACGTTATACCACGGCATACGGTATTTTGAAGTTTTTTTCAAAAGTAGCGCTTTGTCGTATTTTTTTAATTTGCCTAGAGAGCTTGGCGGGGGGCGTGCGCGATAACCTTTCGCCAATCACGGATCATCAATGACTTTCGCTACGACATTTTTACTCTGCCACAGTAAACAGAATTTAGGAAGCATTGCAATTTTAATAATTGTTCCTTTTCAGGATTATCTGACTTTTGCAGGAGCTCTGCTCTGCATGCATCATGATCGCGCTTGTCCTCACTCATAGACAGCGTGGTGTCTGTGAGAAATTTAACAAAAATGAGCGAGAAGAGAAAAAAAAGTGAACAAGAACTGGTCACCAGATGACATTAGCATTCCGTGGTATGTAAATATTCTAGATTCCATAGAGATGATATTGAGCAAAAGCAATTGGTGCGTCTTTGTGTTTGGTGGCACGACTCCATTGGTAGACAATAGCGAGTTCTATATGGCTACAGTTTATTTTGGGTGAATTTTCAACTCCTTTTTTGATTTATAAATATCATGATATCGCAGAAGAAAAAAAAATCATATTGCGATGTTTGAAATTGTCCTAATAACGTTCAGCCTTAACGGAAAGCATAGGAATAATGATGTCATTATCAATTATAATGAAGAGGAACTGTGTAATACAGCCAAGGTGCAGAAATCCGGGTGCCTTTTAAAGAGATTTAAGGGCCCATATATGGATTTGAGGCCCAGTTTAAATCATAGTTTCTTAACATGTAACGATTGCATTGCAGATTACATTGTATTAATCTAAACTTTGTATCTTTGAATTTCAAGCTAAAATCCCCCCAAGTCACACAAAACAAATTCAGCAAACACGCATTTCAATTTCCCGACCACTGCCAGCTTGATAATAAAGTACTTAACATTTATCTGACAACCCTTCAGAAGCTAAATGCAATATTGAGAGACATGCTCCTACACAGAGTGGATAATATCAATCTATCAGTCAATTTTATTTACTGTGGCATAATTTAACAAAGTGCTTTATAATAGATTTTCCAGAAGTGAGAATAATGGCTGACCGTGTTGACGGCAGGGCCAAACTTGGGAAGGTCTCCAGACTCCAGGGCTAAAATCATTTCTGGGCCCCTACGTTCAGCATACAATGCTGTAGTGACAAGCAGAAAAAAAAACAATTGGGGCTTGCTACAATTTCGGGGCCCTGGGCAACAGCTCAAGCTAACCCGTGCATAAGTCCGTTCTTGGCTGAATGAATGGTCTCCAGACGCTGAAAGAAGCTATTTCCTATAGCAGTGGAATGTGTGTGTGTCCTCTGAACATAAAGAGGAACGGCAAAGTTAATGAACCATACCTAAACTGTCTAGCTTTTCTTTAGTTGTTCTGGGAGATTAATCAGCAACCCATATACCACCCGTATTTACATAAAGTGGATAAATGAAAAATACCAGTATTTAGATAGGGTAGCAAAGCATAGCAGTGGTATGAGGAATGCATCCACTTTCCTCTTTGGTACCCTCATTATACTTGTATTTTACGTGTAGGCCTGAACAGATCACCAGCCCTGATTCGTGCAGCAGATTGCAGGGCCTTCCAGACACCCATCCCTCCTACAGCGCACTCCACTTACCTACTTAAAGACCGCTCCCAGCAACAGGCCCATTATGCTGTGGTAACAACAGCCACTTGAGACTGGGAAAAATTAAGGAAAATGCCACTTCGCTGTTGTCTATGGCAATAAGACCATACAAAATTAATCGCTCTCGATTTGTTTAAATATTGTTTAAGGGGTATCTATCGATCCGTCTCAGTATATAGACAAAGGATTTTGCTAGAACGTTCCTGGTCTGCTATGTACCTTATTCACTGCAAATACTAAAGATGTTTGATTTATGTGAAGCCTACACAAATGCTTGCCAGCACATTATATACTTAAAGCAAAACAGCAGCTGAGTAAACGTATTTCTGTTGTTCATACACAGGCTCTTTTGGAAAATGTCCTTTCTTTAACTCAGCAAAAACAGTACATGCTTTATCCAGACCGAGTTTCCAAGAGGCGGAGCCAGCAGGGCATTTACACACTACAGGCAATTCAGAGCCACCGATTCATGGAAACAACTATGGGATGGAACACGAGAACCACCACCACGACAGTGATACCTGATGAGCCTCAGTTGCATCCTAGCAAAATCCCGTTTAACATAAATCATCCAAGACACGCAATAAGTCATCAAATTTTAGGTATTCAATATTGCAACTTCACACCGAAAGATAGTCATTGGAGTACAGTGAGTGTTTCATGCCTCGTCTTAATAGTTCCGTTTAAAACCAAAGATTAATAACTACATTCAAAGACACATGTAACAGCTAGAAAGAATGGATCAAAATACACGGTGACTCATTCAAAGTTGTGATAATACCTGAGGCCTGTCATAAATTACATCCCATAATGGTTATAGTATTAGTACAGAGCAATGGGAGTATTTACTTTTCTACTCTGCAGTGTTTGTAAGCATGTATATGCTGGATAAAGAGTTTCAGATGACACATCAGCCCTGGGCTGCGCAATCGCTTTTGCCGGGTCTCACGTTAGCTGAGGGCACGGATCGCGCTAATGCTTACCTGTCTGCTTCTCAGGATTCAGGTCAGGAACTCGACAACAAAGAGAAGTCAGTAACTGCCAGGAATGCGGCACTTTGGGTCTGGGTTATGCTAACTGACACGCAAAGACACACACACATGCCTGGCTTTGGAGTGACTTACATTAGCTCTCCTAGATTACCTCTTTCATTTATGAATAGACTTCAAATTGCAGTAGCACACCTTTGTGGTAAAACCTCTGATCTGGTATGTGAGGGGTGGAACCTTCTGAATCTCTGTCACGCTAGGACATTTATTTTTTATCTATTTATTTATCTACTGATCTATTAAGACAATGATACCCGATGAAACGTTTCAGGCTTTTTAGCATTCATCACTTTAAAAACAAACAGCTGTGGGGTAATTACTCCGTTTTCTATATTTATTTTTTCGGAATGCTAGCTGTTAGAAATTTTTTTATTTGTTGTTTGGGCTCATTACCTCCAAAACAGGAAGATCATTATTATTTATTGTTTTTCTATCAAATCACTTTGTAGATAAATCACTTAGGATAGTTTTAGCGCACAGCCACTCCGCGCCCCATGTGATCCTGTCAGCTGGGGTGCTAATCACCGCTCGCTTAATTAATCCTACAATCGGCTGCTGTAATAACTTGACTTATCAGGCCTTTCAGAAAACGTTTTCTGTATTTTTTTTTTCTTTTACTTATGGCTATTGGGAAAAAGTCGGAAGACTGGGATGAGCAGACATTTGGAAAATGAAAAATAGTTTTAACGCAAGTCTGATCTTCGCTGCATCCTCATGCAAGTCAACGCAAGGAGCTCCACTTCGAATCCATAGATGCCACGTTTTTTTGTTTGATCGCGTATTTAGGCATGACACCACGACTTGGACCATAATTCACATTTCAGTGCAATTAAAGAAATTGACCAATAAATTGATTGACGTCCAAAGCTCGAGGGCCCCATATGGCTGGGGGTTTATATGTCTCCAAACAATTACATAAAGAGCTCAGTATAGTGGTCGGTCTGCGCGAGGCTCGCATATGGAAATCTGGGGAAATAAATCTAACCACCTTAGACACTGCATGACATGTTTACATACATCCATTATTCAAACATTTATGTTTGCCAATTTTATTATAGAGTGGGTTGGTTCATCGCCGGTTACATCAATAAGTTCCAGGTCATTATAGATGCATCAATGTCCTTTGCAGCTCTTGGATCTTAAGTTCCATCCATAACCCTTCTCACCTATAATGACCTAAAATGGTTGTAGTGGTTCTTCATAGAAGGACAATTCGACACATATAGCAAACACATTTCATACCTCCCTGATTACATACTTACAGGCTCTCTGTGACACACTAAGGCCATACAATTCCACTAACTGTACTAGATTTGGTTCACGACATCGGTCCAATGCAGATACTGAGGCATCAAAAAAAATTGCTGAAATCAAACTCCAGCCCAGCCAATGGACTAAAAGAATCCTCTCACCGCAACAGTAAAACTGCCAGCAGAGAAACAAGTAAAACAGACAGAGTATCCTGGATGTGTAAGTATAGTTAAGCATCCTTTATTGCACTCTGCATATATAATTAGGTGTATTTCTGCTGCTCAATGTTAGCTATGCGCAAGCTGCAAGGGCAAGAGAGACACATTTAGGTTTAATCCTGCCGTAAGAACGGCATAACAGGCACAGATGCTACAGTAGAGGGATGTCGAGGGAACTTAGCACATGTGTCAACCAGAGAGGACAAGCGCACTGGCTAATGTATTATTCAGTCTTCATCGATGTGTAACCGAAGCCGCTGGTCAGGAACGCGGCTGCCGATACCCCAGCGGACGGCGGCCCTTTGAGGCGTTAAGCCAGATTGATTAATCCGCTGACACGGGGTTTTGGAGAAACGGAATAAATAAGGGAGGGGGGCCAGGCTACACTCCGGCTGAGGCGGCAGGCAGGAGTGCGAGAGCGGAGCGGCAGCACCGCAGTTAGCCAACTGTGGCAGCAGAGGAGGCCGATAAGGACAAGGACAAGATAAGGAATTTTGGAATGGAGGACTAGAAGGAAATGGTCGAGGGAAAACAGGAAAGCAAAGTGCCACAAATTTTACTGTGGCGGGTCCGCCCTCCCGTTAAATGTTTATAGAAGTTTGCTTTCATTTTGTCATCAGTTGCCAACTTCATATCTTCATATAAATCACATAATTGTCTCCGAAGCAGGAAAACACGTTGCGTTATCGAGCTGTAGATAGTACTCGGTTACTTTCGTCACTCTTTTTTGTCGTGCGCTTACACCTAAATCCATGCACAGAAAAACGACATGGTAAAACGGGTCTGTTAAGATTTCCTATATAACCAAACCGGTTTGGTCATAAGATAATATTAATGAAAAACAAAGCTTTGACAGGTTCACTAATAACTGACGAAGGACACTGTGATGACGGCCTAGTGCAAAAGCTTTAAATTCTATTGAAAATGTAAGTCTGTGTCAGTTCACGATTACTGACCTAATTATAGACCTTTTGACCACCTGCTAGTCTGTTTTTATCACTTTTATCCCTGATGGTAATGCATTGGTGAAGTGATCTACAAGCAACTACAGCCACCCAACCTGCAAAAGTACAAAAATAGCTGAAGCATAAGTCTAATGTACACTGAATTCAGGAACACACTTTACTGTCTTATAGGTCCATATGCGGATGTTACAACACTGTAAAAACATAATACACTTAAGACAATTATTACAGTTCATTCATTAATAATAAAAAAGGGATTTATACCCTGCAGTGAGTTTTACTGCAATACAGCCATTACGTACAGTAAGAAACTTAATCTGAAGCAAAGAATGATTGTAGTCCATGACCTTTTTCAAAGGTCATATGCAGGAGGAGAGCAGGCAAGCCACTGTGAAGGCTTCCACACAGTAAATATTAAGACAAACATGGGACGTTTTGCCCTAGGCTGCCTGATGCTCCTGGGTGGTCTGGTAGACATGGGGTTTGCATGACTAATGGAAAACGACGGCTTTAAACCTGAATAGATACTTATTAAGTATGAGGATGATCCGGTCACACATTAACCAGGTTCCATTATTATGCAATAAGGAACACATAAATCTGAGGCTTGCCTGAGTCCTCTGTACTTATCCCTCACCATACAAGGTAACACTTTTCCAGCTGTGGTGACTCACTTTGCTGTGTTTCCAGGCTCATGGAAAGAAGTCAACAAACACAGTTACCATCACCGGTCATTGAAACATTATAACCGTGGCCACATTTCAGGAACTGAAAGGAGAATCACTCTGACTGCAGCTCATCAGAAATGCTGAAAGGTTTTGTACTGTCCTGATATCTGTGAGGTTTTTTTTCTTTCTTTCAAATTAAGGCAGAACAAGTAGCACATTTAATCAGCTAACTGTAGACCGTGTCCTCTTTTATTTTATTAGCTACAGGAAGCTCTTCCTAGTCTAACCTTGCTTTATTTAAAGCAGTTTAAAATAAATAATATAACGGCATAATATGAGGATATGTTGCGTTTAATTTAAAGTAAATGTGAAGCATGATGTAGGACACAATACGAGGCTTGTGGATGTAAGTGTTGCTTCAAATCCCAGAAAGATTTTTTTATTTTTTTTTACTTCTGGTACCTGGAGGAATACACTTAGAATACGCTTAGCCTGAATTGCTTCAGTAAAAATATCTAGCTGCAAAAAATGGGTGAATTGCTGAACTACGTAAGACACTTTGGATTATCTGCAAATAATTAAAGCCAAAAATCGGCTAATAATATTTAAGTAAATATTCCTTAGAGTCAAACCAGATGATTACAAGAAACGGTGCTTCGTATTACATATTCAGTGTTGCTTTCTAACTAATTATGACAATGTTTAGTGACAGTAGAGCTTTCAGTTCATGGCAATACATAAAACAAAGGATAGGCAGGATATTCAGTTGAAGTCAATATATGGAGCATTTAATTGCAGTTCTTGACAAAACAAAGAATGAGAATTACCCCTTTAAATGCTGTTAAACATAATTCTGTGACCTGAATCTGATTATGTGAATACACTTCAACCTACATTATGGATACAGGTTTCAGCAGTCATAGAATGAATATATTAGCATACAATAAACAAAACAAGGTTAAGCATATATGGAACACTCATAAGTTATGGACTTATTATTCCAAGTCTTCTTATCAAGGTTCCTTTGCAGGTTGAAGAAAAGATTCAGGAATAATTAATCCCAGATGCTTCATTAACAAAAATGTAAAATACATTCCCCAGGGGCCCAAACTCTATGTGGTGTTTTGAGGCAGCCAGGAAAAATCATCTTCTCTGGCCAACAGTGATTGATAGAAGGGTAAATTCAATGTCTAGTCATCAGTATCTTTTTAGCCACAGTTCCCCAGGGGGGGTGTTCAAGGAAAATTTAGTGCTGAGATCCTTTTTTCCCATCACAGCCTTGCACCAGTGGACTTTATCACGCTTATTCATGCTTTCTTTCATTCCTATACTTCTTGAACATTCTCCCTGCAGGCCTCATGTGTGTACACTGCGAGTATGCGTGCCCTTCCGAAACGTGACACCGTCAACGTTTTTATACGACGATAATTCCGATTAGTTGCTGAGCCGTTCCTAAGGAGTTCAAAGACATAGATAAAACAAAAAGATTTTTTTTTTCTTGCACCCAGACGGACCATTTGTCCCGAAGGTGCGAAGACGTAATCGGAGGCGCAAGGTCTGACCTTTATGTTGAACGACCCCCTCAATATAAGAGTGCAGGGACAGTGTCGGAATGTCACCTCTTATCAACGAACGGCAAACGGCAAAATCCCATGGCAGCAAATGGCTGTATCTCAGCGCCACTAAGTGACAAGAATTCTATACCACTAAAGAGAGATTACCGGGAAAGGAAATAAGAGTGCAATTAGGGGCTACCTCTGATAAGAGCCTGTCACGGGAGTAAGGGGCAGGCAGATCAGAGGGGTAAGTTAAAAAGGGTAGCTGGGGTAGAACGTATGGCTCTATGCAGTGGGGTGGGAAAGAGCAACTGAGTCAAAGAGTAACAAAAACATAGTGAATGGCAGAAGGTAGGAGCCCCCCATCCTTCTTAAAAAGCCACCTGTTTGGACAGTCTTTATATCACCGTCCCCACGCCAAAGTGCACCCAAATTACCGAACTTAGCTCTGTTCTCTATTCATTCCTGTTTTCTTTGCTTTTTCACCACATAAATAGGTCTACCTTGATTTTTTTTTTATGTTAAGTTCCGTGCTCTATGGGGCAATTAAAAATATTTAATTACGATGACAAAAGCTGACTCATTTTCGACGGTATGTGCGGTTATTCAACTGAACGAGGCACAGTAACAAATGACAAAGCGTATAGAATTACGTATATCACTCAATATGCTCAGCGGGGACCTATAATGTCCAAATGGACGACTTGCATACGTTTAACATA
This sequence comes from Isichthys henryi, assembly GCA_026776945.1. NCBI lineage: Eukaryota > Metazoa > Chordata > Actinopteri > Osteoglossiformes > Mormyridae > Isichthys > Isichthys henryi. Next base: position 7,333,362 of record JAODJX010000035.1, on the reverse strand, counting down.
ACACTGTTATACTCAATTAAGAAAACCAGCACAGTAAATGTTTTATCGATACTGTGCTGAGTGTCACTGCATTCCGGCACTTGACGCAATTCGGTCCCACAGTCAGGAGTCAAGATTGCCGGCTCATACGCGACGTCTTCTTTGATCACCACCAAGCCGGTTGTTCAGAAAATGCCCCCTAGGTCACACGGAGACTTCAGCTTTTCATGTGAGAGCTGAGAAATCAGAGGCATGTGCCTTTGGGCGCCTAGAGGTGAATAAGCGCAGTCCAGCTGGAGGTGCAGAGATTCCCAGGACCATAATCTAAAATATGAGAATCACACCTCCTCCCCACCCCTAATGCTGTGCAATAACTTTTCCGAACGTCCAATAGATGAATGACTCTAAAGAGATGGGCCAGCGAAACCAGCCATACCCCCCCTTGCCTTTACTCCAGTCCCCCCAGTCTCACCTGGTTTAGCCGGTCCAAATTCTCTGTTCTCTCATCACCTTTACAAATGAAAGGGCTATATTAAATCTGGGCCAATACTGTACCAAGTGCCTTTTGAAAGTCAGGCGTCTGTCTCTCTCTTTCTCTGCGGGGCGGGGGGGGGGGGGGGGGGGGGGGGGGGGGGGGGGGGGGGGGGGGGGGGGGGGGGGGGGGGG
>JAODJX010000035.1:7312457-7332617 GCA_026776945.1 Isichthys henryi | reverse complement strand
CTCTGCAGCCCCCCACCCCCCAATTCCCCCACCCCCCATCCCTCCTGACTGCCCTGCCATCCCCTTTCTTTCTATGCATCTTTTGCTTTATACAGAGTTCCCCGGTTCAGGTTCAGGGAACTTTAATAACAGATAAGCTGTTCGCCCTGGGTTTAATGTTGCTTCAGAGCACACACCGTACCACGGTATCTGAGAGCTTTCACCTGGCTGTGGAGTGCATTCGGGGAGGAAGCATCGGAGCAGCTAAAGGCGCGCATTCCTACGAAAGTGTGACACTTCATCCACTTCATCCAGAAAGCGATACTAATGTCGCTCGCGTCACGTCAGTCCTGCCACTGAAACTGGAACACGGAGTGTGGAGAACTGAGAGGCTCTCACCTTCCTAGAGAAAGACTCAGTTCTCGTTCTCAAATGCCATGACAAAAGCATAAAATCCAAACAAACACTATATTAAAAATACACCAGCAAATAATTACGTTAAAATATGCTATCTGGATCTGCAGCTGAGTGTTATTTTAACACCAAATGGCAGAAACTATGAGAACAATGGAGGTGTGAGACTGAGAAGATTCTTTATGGCCGGTCATGAGTACATTTGGAGCTGCTGAATGCACATTTGTATTGGAATAGATGACACATTCCATCTTCAAACATCCAATTCATCTTCTTGATGATAAGTTATATCTTTTGGATTTTATCTATTACTCATAAGCCGTTTGTTTCTGAAATTTCATAAATGCACCTGACCTGACAACAGATAACAATGAAAATCTATTGTCCGTTGGTTAAGACTAACAGAAGAGTCCCTGTTTGTCCAAAATCTTCTCCAATGTCTTGTGCTTGGAAGCAATCCTCTAATATCCAAGTTAGTGTGAAGCCAGGGACATCCCTGTAACACAAGCTCACAGATTTCCATTTAAGCTAAAGCTACCTGCATCGTCAATTAATACATCCTGTAATTAATTAAGTTACTTAGTTTGAGAAAATCAGATTCTGCGAGGCACGCAGCCTGTGTTCCATAGAGCATTAGCACTTTGTTGTGGTAGTAAATGGTAAAACGGCGTGCATTTTCCTGAGTGGGTTAGACAGCTGCTTCATGTTGCTCCCATCATACTGCAGCGACGTCTGCTGTCATCTGGGTGCCTACATGGCCGTGGGCGTAATCATGCTAAGAGCCCCAGCAGCCACGGAGTAACACGGAGCAGGCAGCTGATAGCACACACTTTGGCGTGCGTTAGCCGACACTGCATCAGAGCTGGTGAAGCCATTACACTGAAGAGGATGCCTATGAGGGAATACCTGACCGTTCCAAATTTGTAGGAAAAAAAACCCCAATAAAATCCGTCCATTCAGCCATCAATTTTCAGCACCAGCTGGCCCCACTCAGGGTGATGGGGGTACAGGGCCTATTCTAGAAGCTACAGGCACAAGGCAAGGCATAACCCAGGATGGGGCGCCAACTCATCGGAGGGCATACGCACCATTCACACTTTTGGGCAATTTGTTAACTCCAATTCACCTCAGCATGTTTTTGGACCTTGGGAGGAAACTGGAGACCCCAGAGGAAACGACACGAGGAGAACATGCAAACTCGAATCGTAAACTGAATTCAACTTTACTGTCATTATATTATACCGAGGTACACATACAATGGAAACTGCCTTGTGATTCCTTGAGCTGGTCCACGAAGATTAAAACCGGATAATCAGATAGAATACAACAGCGGAATAACAAATAAAGTAAAAACAAGTAAGAACACAATGGTAACATGTACATTGTACATGTACATTACAACAGCAAAAATAAAATATAGAAATAAAGTATTTAATATTTAAAACCATAGTTGGGGCAAAATCACCCCCCCTTGCCCCAACAACCCTTTGAAGGAAGACAAAAGAAAAAAAAAGATCAGGTAAGAGTGAGACTTTCCCTGAAGCTGCCTGTGTTTGATGTGCAGATTAGGAGCAGGTGTAGAATCATGTTGTTGTAAGACGGCGATGGAATTTAATGCCATTACAGAAGGATGATATATGTCTGTAACCCAGGTAGGCTATTGCGGCTGATACAGCTGGCTGTTCCATGTTTACTCTGAGGATCAAAGCACGATCTGCTTATTTATTGATGTGTCTGCTGAAGAGGCAAAAAGTAACACAGACGTTAAAACTCATTCTCAAATAAATAAATAAATGAAACGTGAAACATCTTAAATCAACTTTTCAATAAATCTCTGGCAACCGCCGTCTGGCTGCTCTCTGACCTGCACGGCTACAGGGCAGCGATTGTGGTATTCCTGTAAAGGATCTTAGTCATCAGTCGAGAGACTCTTAGGCTCCGCTGCGCTCAACAAGCTAGTATGGGCTTACTGTGATTTGTGTGAAAACTTTCGACACCCTTTGAGTTTTTATGCATTAATGCTCGCACTGTATCCTGTCTATGCCAAACGCTTATGCTTGATAAATTAAGGATCTCAGCCAGAATGCTAACGATAACGCTAATAGCACACGTCACTAGAAAGCATTCAGCGATACTGAGCACTCTGAATCCAAAACAACGTCAGCTCTGGCTGGAACTCACTGTCACTCCACCCCTCCGCCCACCCTCCTGTGCTTAAGGCACGGTGCATCTGTTCAACATGGTTACTCTTTAGCCTGTGGCCCACACCCTAATTCCTACTTAATCTCATGATACACTTCCCTAACCTCCTGTAATTTCATTGAATTTAAAAACAGAATGCGTACTATTGGCTACATGGGAAATAGGTGAAACAGACCAGATGACTACAAGATGTGGTGATTTGTAACCAAAAAGGCCCCCGGATTTATTTATTACTATTGCTTATACTGTAACACCAACAGCAGCAACAACAACAACAATAATGTTTGCGATTGACTGTTTCCATGGTGATGATGCTCTATAAATGTAGTTTCTTTTTCATATGGTTCACTCAGGGGTATCATTCAAAGTGTTTAAACGATCCATTATCATTTGTTTATTTCAAGCGTACACCAGCATGTTTCGTCGCGTTTTTCATTTACACGGTTGTTCAGGGTTGGACTTTTTTTTTTTACCTTTCTGAATTACTCACGAAATGGAGTTCCTTTCATTCTACGTCAGTTCAGCTGTCTTTTCCGAATAGCCTTGGGCTTACTTCAAATAAGTATGAATTACTTTTATAGTTTTCCTATGTTACTACCAGTATCAATATTTAAAATAGGTAACATGTTAAGTGAGTGAAGTACAACGGCATGTGAAACAAACCCAACCTCAGTGTTTTTGAACAGCGCAGTCAGTAGAGTGTACAGTCATCCTATTTAAAACTTGCTGAAGTAATGCCAAACCAAAGGATTACTCAACATATTTTTCTGCTTAGGTTTTTTTTGTAGGCTACACAAAACGCCTAGCAAAAAGAACAAATTATCTGTTATTTCTGGATTTCTAAACAATTCAACAAGTATTGATCCACTCTCCAATCCTTCAAAAGTCACAATGTGTCACGTACATAATAAAAAAAAAACAAAAAAACATATCTACTTAAAAACGTGCGAATTAATTTTTAATCCCTTTTACTTGCTGATGTAATACTATTCCAGAATAACAACTGTTACTACTCGTGTCGCATTTTTAACGTTCAGAGCGCTTCATGTACGACAGTGTTGATGTCACTCCTGTCACTTCACTTCTCAGGGATTCTGCTTTCAGAGTTTACTGTAACCTTAACTGCAGTGTCAAGTACCTGTGAACCGTGCCTAGTTTGGTGAATAAAGTCCCATGCTGAATGCTGTAAATAGCTAGAAATCGCAATAACCTGATATTGCATTATAAACTTTTTATTCGTAACCTTGGCTTTTCTGTTCGGTATATTCTTTCAAATACTTGGCTTGTACTCAGAGTTAAATGGATACTTACGGGTGCGTGTTTGGTACATTCTCAGAGAGAAGCTATCAACAGGGCTGAACACATGACAAGGCCTCTCATCTCATCTCCATGAAAATCGGCCCATTATGTCTCTTCTACACTTACTAATCTGTGGAGTCTAATTTGCCATCAGTTTACCCCGAATTTTCTTGCTAATAGAGCCTTCCTGGAAATCATTTTCTTTTTTCAGTTTGTAAATGATGCTGTTATTCTCTATATCTGCCATCATATTTTAACTTGCAGTTTAAACTAAATTGGTGACGCTATTTAATAGCTTTGTTGCAAATGGAAAGTGCACAGAAATTAGTTTGGTTCGTTTTGTCTTGCTTTTTTCGGAATTCTTTCTTTAATCGCTGCTTCAAAAAAAAAAAATTAAAGCCTCATCGCCACACCACTGCACTACCGCACGAAGAGCCATACCTTTAACAAAAAAAAAATACAACCGACATGGTTCCAGATCTTTCCGTCTCTATCTGTTTATCCCTCGGTGGCCTGCAGGGCTTGGTAAACTCATTGTCAGTGGTATTCTAATGAAGCCTGGCTCTGATTCCATTGCTTAACTAAGAGCAAGTGTTCAGAACAAAATGGCCCCTGCTGGTTTCCAATGGGTTAAGCAATAATAATAATAATGAAAGGCCTTCCAAGCACAGCAGAGTGAAGAGGATTAAAACCAGACCTGAAAACACTGTGAGCCGCACGCTACGAAACGCACAGGAAGAAGTCTGCCGAGGTGTGATTCAACTCAGAGGGACGAAAAATTACATGCTAATGCTATTCTGAATCGCTGTGCATATTGTCTTCACAATAGGGCAGGAGTAAATTAAATCTGCTGAAGTTTAAAAGATCGAGCTGACAGATGAGAATGGCAGAAGGGTGAGCAGGGAGATCCTGCTGAAGTTTCCTGAATCGTAATGAAATCGTAACAAATTAACCCAATGTCACAACATAAGGTTTGGCAGTTAATTTTGAGGTGTTATAATGTGACGTTATGTAATCATTTCATGGAAGGAAAACTTATACCTAAATCTGACAGTGAGCCCCAAAATTAGATTGTATAAACTTCTATAAATAAACATGGAAAAGTCATAATAAATTAAACGTGTGTAATGACTCAACTGGAATATTTTTTCAGAATCTAGTAAATTTCTTGAAGAAACTCTACACTATAAAGTCTTTTAGACTTTATATTGTCCTCTGAGACATTATATGTAATTGGTACTATAAAAATAGCAAACTATGAAACTACAAAACTTCTGGTCTTGTAGACACCTACATAACAACAACAACAATGATTATAATAATAATTTAAAAAATTTAAGAAAATATTTTAGTAAAAAATTAGCGTGGTCTTTGAAAAACACGCCTTAGCAACTGAAATTATTATTTTCTTTAATGTTTTTTTAAGTGAAGGACTAAATGTTTGTCACCAAATAGTGATCAATGATGTTATGTTGCATTGTGTATCATATGTGGATTTGTAGAGCATTATATAATTAATGGAATTTACAGTAGGCCATAGTGCACTGAAATGTCACTGACACTGTAAAATCCTTGAAGAAAAGATAAATCTCAACATCATAGTAAGAAATAAGCATTTAGTAAAGTTTCCTAGCACATTGTTTTCTAGTGCTGACTTCATAGTGATATGAAATTTGTCTCCCGTCTGGTAAAAACTGGTTCAATAAAAAAAAAATATCATAAGATGTGGGGAGGAAAGCTTACAGTCAGGACGATATTATTAGATATGAAAGTGTGATTTCTGACAGCTAAGGATGAGAGTCTTAACTACATGCAGGATACTTTGACCTACAAATCCGATTATTTATTTTTTTTGTTTGTGCAAAGTCTTTAAAGCTAGTAGGACTTATTACTGCAACACCAGTCTGTGCATAAATTTAAATTATTCTGTCATTTTCATCGAATGATCATTTAGCTGCCTTAGAATAAAGCACAGCCGGCTGTTTATTTTTACAAAACAGTAATGTTAAATTCATATAGTTCATACATTTTAATTAAACATGGTTCCCATTGAGTAGTTTGTGTTCAGGAGTAATTGCAGTTTGGATCAATGAGGAAACCTATCAAAATAGATACTTGAGGCATTAAGTAACAGGTCTCATGCATTCATTGGGGCGTTTCTCTCAAATAGGTTCGTTAGTTTATGCTTATATTAACTGCGTTATTCATATCTGATTTAACAGTAAAGAACTTGTGATTGCGGAAATTTTGACATGAAGTAGAATATACTGCATTATCTGAATACTTCAATAATATGTATTACACTTCGCTAACCGTATTGCTCCTATCAGGCCACAGAACTGAACTCTTTGGGTTAACTACAAAGTATCAAGAGGTATAATATCTATTTTAATGATAGCATTTTGAACAATGGAGACTTGGAATATTAATTGTGTTTGTGTACGTGCATGTTATCAGTATTATTCTGTACGTTATTAGAGAGCAGCCCTGCGCTCTATGCCAGCGCCCTTTAGTCACTGCTCTCCCGGGATCACCAAAAGCCAGGGTCTCTTCGAAAAAAGCCATATATCACCGGGCCATAATAAAAGCTTAGCTAAATCCTGAACCAGGTCAGCGCGGAAATTTATGGCACCACTTAAGGTGGAAATAGATTGCTTTAACAAAATATATCAACTTCGGCACAATGCGACTCCCTGTTCGCAGTCCTTTATCGCCTTGTGCATACAACACTCTTCACTTTTTTCAGCACTGTGCCACAAGTTGGGCTTGAGAAAGAAACAGTGTCGATAGGATATACATACACGAATAATTAAGATACGTATAAAAAAAACCATGATCGACGATATTAGTTCCAAACAGGTTGCAAAATAATTTCATTCTGCCGAATCGAGCAGCTTTTGATTTATTGATATATAAGGCTACTTGTTGAATCATACACAACTCAGGACAGGCGGAAACTAATCACAGTATCCACTTTATCTGCATTTAACATCATTTAATTTCCAAACAATATATGCAGGTAGAATTTTATTTCTTTTACACGCCAGTGATGTTAAAGTAATTCCCAACTGATACCTGCCAATATCCGGGAATGGGATTGATAACGTTACCAAGAAGGCAAGTATGTCACTTCATCTCTGAATATAGAGGGTAGTCATGATACATAAACATACCAGCGTGTTAAAGTCGTTATCTTTGTAATCAGAGAGGAAAGTACGTTAAAGGCAGAGGGTGGGGTGATGGATGTGTGTGTGTGTGTGTGTGTGTGGTGCTAGGTGGAAATTGTGCGCTGGCAGCCGTTTCTGTGAACAGTATGAATTACTCACCCAGTTTACGCTTTTCTTTTGCATTTAAACGTGTTAAAAAAGAAAAAAAAAACAGAAACGAAAGCATCCAGCAGTCAGTTGATATAAAAATCGTTGACTAATGTTTTTTTTTTTTTAAACCCAGCTTTCTGTGCATATAAATGCAGTTTCTGCAGTAGTCTATGTTACAGTGCAGTCTCCAGTAGCGCGCGGTATTACGCGCAAACACTGACCGGTTGTCAGAATATAATGTTAACGTTTTGTCTTACGTTATTTAAAGTACACCCGCAAACACATGTTAACGCGTCACATTTATTATGGCCCTCATTTAAGAGTGTATTTATGTGTTTATAGGCAAACAACGCGTGTGTCAACACTGATATAAATTGGTAAAACTCTGACCGATGTAATTAAATGTCCAATACATCCGATTTCATTTTAATAAGTACAGCAGAGATAAAGAAGGACCCCGAGCTGTTTCCTTGCTTTTGCATTCAGCTGCAACTTCACCAGCACGCAGAAGTTGAAGCGCAGCGCCGTTTAATTCCAAGTAAGACGAAGCCTGTAATTATACTGATATAACATTAAACATTTAATTGCTGAATTAAATGACGCAACGGACTGGAGAAAATCAGGAAGCGTATGTATTTTATTAGGGACTTTGATTTTGTCTATGGGCACCGGTTTACACAGCCAAGCCAGAGACGATAGTTTTAGGAATGGGGGTCCCCCCCCCGCCCCACCCGCTGATAGATCGTGTTGTGCTAATTTCTTTTGAGTGAAACTGAATAGAGGTGCATCACAGACACAGTAATTCTCAATAAACCATATTACGATATCCTAAGGTACAGGTAGAAATTGGTAATGCTTATCCATAGAGGTACACTGCCGTGGTCGCTACGTACATCGGCTTCGGAGGGATTTTTCCAAAACAGCATGATCAGGGTATCTAAAACAGCAGGGATTTGTCAACTTCTAATATCTCGCATATATAGGCTACTAACATATATTTAATGCGTTTATCCCAAAACCGTCGACATATAAAGAACTGACCTGTGTACATGTGCATCTGTTTTATTTATGGGTGTGTTTTGAAAGCGTGTCGTAATAAATATAGTTTCTCTTTACACTTAACTAGTGCGGTTGCATTTTTTTTTTAAATAATAGATGATGGGTGTCTTACCTTCTACAGCTAATGCTGCAGGCAGCAAAAAATTGCATAAAAACAGTAAATAATCCATTGTCATAAAGCTGAGAGCGCGAACATGAAAATAAGTTCCAGAGTGAATTTGAATAAAATCCCCAAACGTCTTGAAGCTTTCTCCAGCTAAGTCTATTCAGAAATGTTCAACCATTCATTGATCATATTGTCTTTATTTCTTTTTTCCTCAATGCTCGGAGTCCTCTTGCTGCCTAAGAGAAGACCTTGCTTGGACCAAAGTCCTGCAGCACGTAAATTTACCATCTGACGACTGAGCAAGTAAGGTAAGTTACCGCCCGGCACTCGGTCACTGCAATCATTGATGTTCTCCTGCTGATTTTCAACTTTGGTAGAACGAAACAAATCCACCGAAGCTGTGAAGACTCCTTCAAATTGCCCCCGTCGCTTTCTGCATGACAATCATAATGCAGTCAATCATTGACCATACCAAGAAGTCTATATTCAGGCGTGCTCAACTAACCCATGAAAAATAATAAAACGTTTTACTGCAAACATTGTAAGTCCCTGAGTAAATCATCGGTGTGGTAGCGAGTTTAAGCTGCTGCGGTGCGTGTAGGCTATATAGCTGGAATAAAGACTGCCTTTCCCCGGACTCCCGAGGAGTGCAAGACTGTGGGGAGAAGAGGAGGGGTTATAGTTAAAGTAGCTGCCAGTCTCTCATAGTCACACCCCCAACTATCCCCGAAATAAGATGAATACTGTCGCCCATGCTGGGCAGGGGAGAGACGATGCAGGGGCCGCGTGGGTTCCAGCGGGGAGACAGCGCCCTCTGCAGGAACACCGAACTTTCAGGAACAAAGTAGAGGGATTTAAATTTTGAACTATTACTCAGGCCTACTATCCTTGTTTTAAAAAAATAATTAAATTTAAAAGTAAGCTAAGATAAATATCGACATTATTTCTTGCTGTTAAGCAGAAAGAGTGCCATCGTTAAGTGGTCTCCAAGACTCAATACTAATATTTATTTTAATAGTCTTTTATTGCTACACATAACAATGTAACATAGATACCATTAAATCATTAATAGCGGTATATCTTACGTTTATAAATCTGTTAATAAACAGACAACTGTAGAGCGCACAATAAACATGTGATTTATTTGCGTTTTATATAGTATTATAATAATTAGCCCAATATTCGTGACTTTAATTAACATTGCAACGGCATAACAAATAATGCGTATTCAGGCTTTACAGGGAAAAATCTTATCGTTACTCTTACATGCACACATAATAATATACTGTAATTCTATTTCGTTTGGCAGCAAAAGAATACATTGATGAGGAAAAAAATTAACCATTAACCTACCACTAAAATCTGTGAGTGCGGATAAGCCAATACAGAGAAATAGCGTTGATTAAATTTCTATACTGCTGAAAGACTAGTAGCTGCATTAATTCCGGAAGCTGAAACTGTCCATCAGGGGCTTGCTGCGTATCCATCTGCCTCTCAGATAAGTTAGATACTGTGTACATCCGTCCAGGAGAAGAGAATTCAGATGAAATTTTACGGTACAATAATCTATTTCATCTTCGTATTAGCTTCGTATCTCGGTGCGAATAAATGTCAAATAAAAGGAAAACATTTTTTTTTCCAGTACTCTAATTTCTAATTTCATTCCAGGTGGTTAGAAAACGATACCAAATATAAATGGAAAAGTTAAATTCTCTTCCCTTGAATTTGAATAATGAGTTATTATACTAATTACTCATTTTCTCCTAAGCATCATTATAACTTTTGTTTTTGTAGTTATTAAGTCTGAAAAATGATATTAAGTACTTTGGCTTGCTGAGATGTAAATCTATGAAATCTGTTTTTCAGTCTGAAAGCAACAACAGCAACTATGTCATCATTTTGAAGTTATTTTAATGATCAGACAGCAACAGAATACTGATGTCTTCTAATCTTACTTGGCAAGTACTCCGTGTTGAGTGGAAGATGTAATGCTGTATTTTAGTATCTGAACACGAGAAGGAGTACATTAAATACTCTCTTCATACCCATCAGACTGTATTACTCTGGGAGGTGGTCGCTAGAAATTAGACTCTACTGACTAGATATTCATTGGCTGCATGTCTGTTTTCTCAGTAGGTTTTGTCTCTGGGGTCCCGTCCCGCTCGAAGGTGACCAGTCACTGAGGCCTGTGAAATACTTGTATGAGTTGCTTTCTTACTGAAAGCCTTAAAATTATACAAGGCAGCATTAAGGCCACAAATTGTGTGGAAAATTACCATGATTATAGACCACTGCAGTGTTTTCATTCATTTCAATGAAAGATTTTAAAGAGGAATCCTTAAAATCGGGAACATTTAACCTGTGGCACACATTAATTAGTATATATTAAAGGACAAACAAGACTGTTTGTTAACTGTGAGAGTATTTTGACATTTGGTGTTTGTAACTCTGAGGAATGTTTTAAATCACAGATTCATTTGCTTTTTTAATGTAACATTTCCAAAAGAACACACCAGCATGCAATTCATGGGTATATTTATAAGTGATAATAATTATATTTATTAGTTATAATGAAGTTAAATATTGTTTGCTTTTATTGACTTTATTTAATCAGCGCATAAATATATTTCAGATTTAAACTGATTCTTACCAAGAACGAGCAATGAAAAGATTGATAATGAAGTTTTCATTACAATCATCCAAGAGGTACACAGACTTCTACAGAAGTACCTCAGTTGAAGAACGGATGTATTAATTACTCTGAGTATTATGTGGAAATTACTTGCGTTGTACCATCTACATGCTGATTCATGAACTGAACAATGCTACATGTCACTCTATGCGTCTGCAGCGTTACAGTAAAGCATTAATATTTATTGGCCTGTATTTAACTAAGGCTCCCTACTGCCATAACCCTGCATAGGAGAAGCGGGTTTAGATGGGCGGATGGATATATGGATGGATGGATGGATAGATGGATGGATGGATACAACTATTTATTTAGAGAAAATGTTGTTTATTATGGCTGATTAAAGGCCATGTCAGCTCATTTTGTCCTACGGATTGAATTTGTGACAGGATTGATTCGCTGTTCAGGACAATAATGATAATAATAATAATAATAATAATAATGCCTTGGCATATTTTATAAATTTCTGTCAGCACATGAAAATGTCCCCTTAGAAATGCATTTATTGTGTCTGTATATGCTGAAAAGCTCTTTCTAGTCTAGCTAGCTCAAAAAGTTTACTTATCCCGATGAATGTCATGCTGAGGTGAAGAGTAAGAACACTTTGTGTTTATAGCATAGCTAGTATTTGGATGACATCACAGACACAAGAAAACACCAGCCCATAGCTTCATAAGATACATAAATTCACAACGATGAAGCCCAAAGTCACAATAAACACAGTTTTTAACCTTTAAACATGTTGACTGACTCTTGATCATTTCTGTAAATAGATTTATATGTGATGTGATGTGGAAAGTATGTTTAAATATGTACAAGTAACTCAAATAATTTGGTTTAGTTAAAAAAGAAAAACTAAAGGTAAACTAATTCAATCAATGTCGTTCATTTTATTCTAACAAAACAAAAACAATTGAAATAACTTACTGACTACTGGACGTTTTTAGTTCCGCGTATCAAGGCCGTACAGTTAAATCAAGCAGATATACAAACACACATGATTATGTTACATGTGTTTGCATTTGCAAAGAAGCAAATGACTGACTGATTATATCTCAGAAAGTTAGTTCTTTCACACATAATCGTAAATAAACATACAATATATTGTATGCATAACTGTAATTCATAACGTTCATATGAACATTCATAATATTATACATAATTGTGTATTGTTATGTATGAATGCGTCCTGAAGAGCAAGTCGTAAATGAACAGAAAGTCTTTAGTAATTTAGTAGATTATTTAATTATATTCCTTCTAGATCATTTTGAAAGTTTTCTTTATTCTTATTATCTGTGCTTTTTTGTGAACCGTAATGAAGAACACACTTTTCTGTTTTACGTTACGTATAGTGTTGCGCAAGGCTTTTTAAAAATTATTTTTATACTGTAATAGTGTGTAAGTTGTTTCAATATGTTCCTTTTCCAAACAACGATCTACGTTACGTGCAGTAAGCCCTCCACGTCTGACATTTATTTGTTTTATTGTTGCTGTTTTATTACCACGTGGATATTTCTCACACTTAGGTCCCGCGCTAGCGATTCAGCTAGCCGCTATCTGGCCTAATGCGATGAGGGCACGGTCATATCGCTTTCCCCGAGGCGGACTGGGACGGCAGCTTTTGGGGGGGAGGGGTGTATGTGTGTGGTGGCTGGTGTCTGGAGAACCTCAGGGTGGAATTCCAGCCTGGGACGGGCAGTACCCTTTTCACAGTCTCTAATCCCCAGGCCTCCCTCAACGCCTGAGCACTTAGGCAAGATCACAGGGAGTCTATCGCACCCCAGAGCCAGGGTCTTTTCCTCACTACACTACATTAGTAGAATTTTTACTTGCCGATTTTCCTTGTACGTAACTGTGACTTTCTTTCATTGCCAAGCTTTATGTGTGTATATACTTTGTTACTTTGCCCATTCTCACCATGAACTTACCTTTCTACCACTTTTCTTTAATTTTACTTTTTTTCTGCTTTTTTCTGCTCTCTTTTTGATTATATGTGCCCTAGTAAGAAGCTAGAGATGTAGAAATTTGTTGCTGCTTCCACCTGCTGGCATCATATTATTTAACCTTTAAGGAAAGGAAATCATTAATGTAAAAATGCATTTAAAAACATCGAAACTAGCAGCGTTTCTAGGGTCTGCTGATGCGTATAAAAATATATAAAAGTATCAAATTCTGTCTCTTCCCTTCACAATACATTAGTTCCGTGTTCATTGTGACTCCGAATTTGGTGTTTCATAACAACAAAACCACACTATACATTTTACCATAAATGAACAAAACATGATTAAAAAAGATTTGGTTCTTTTCCAAAAGCGTTTGGGGCTTTATGGTTATTATCCTGATCGTGGCACCATCCCTGATCTCAAAATTAAAAAAGAATGAATAAATCACTTTAGCTAGGTGTATTTTCATTTTTCCACTACGCCACAAAAGTCAATGTCCAGAAATAAAATAAATAGTAGTAGAATTTCATTTTGTTTGTTGTTTTAATGTCAAGCGATTCACACCATTGAATGAGCATCAACCCTGTCTTTTACTTATTTTGGTAATAAGTGTACTTTTAAATTGTTGAATTCCATAGCATGGGTCTCCAGCAAGTTGTATTGTTTATTTATTTATTTATTTTTAGCATCATGATTACTAATTACTAATTAACAAATCTCCCAAGTGAAGACCATGAACCACACCCTAAAGCTAAATACATTTCTGACATCTAGGCATATTGTAGCATTATAGTAACAGACTACATAAATATGTATTAGTGACATGTGTCTCCCCATTGCCCAAGATAATAAAATATTCAAAACTATAAAAAAGATTCTAATTTAATTATTTCGTGGGATTAATTGAAGAAACCACAGGCACATTTGAATGATCTGACCAATGTATACATGCATGGCTGGGAATCAGAATCTACTGATGATGCAAATAATTAAATTGTGCAGGTACCATAGCTAAGGTTTGTTAATGATGAGAATGTATGCAATTCAGTCACTATTAGATGAATAACTATGATGGAAATATGCAACAGTGAAATATTGCTGTTGAAGTTGGCATAGAATTAAAGGGATGAAATGATGTGCTTTTGCCGTCTCACATATGCACAGCAGAAAAGAAAATATTGACTGACTGTGAGAGATGCACTCTATAGATATTTGCAGAGGAAACACTATGTTCTAGGAAGACTCCTTGCTGTCTGTCTGTCATTGTGTAGCAGCCTTGCTCAACACATACCTGCCATCGGCATGAATTTTTCTGCGATGCAGTGGGAAAACACCTTCTGTCCTAGAAACTGACTGCCCAGGGCCTATGACAAAATTCATTTAGTTGTTTCCCTGGTCAATACGCATTCTGTCCACCTCTATTTAGCACAGTTCCACCCAGCTACTGGCCCTTTAAATATATCTTTTTTTTTTGTCTAGTCAGTTTTACGGAGAGAAATCATTACACAATTATCAGATTTTGGCACTTCTTTATCTGCCTGTCTGTCTGCGTCTCTGTAAAATTGCATCTGTTTGTTGCAAAAACGGATTCCTTGGAGAATTTTAAATTTGTGGTTTACTGGTGTCTCAATGTTGCAATGCAGAATTCACACTAAGGAAGCTTAACTCATTAGAGCTATGATAAGATAAGAAGGCTCCATAGCCATGCTTAGATTCCAGACTATTTGATAAGTATAGTAGTAACAGCAGATCCAAAATTTAAAGTTAATAACGAGATCGCAGAAAGTCTCAACTGCAGCGATATTATATCACATTGTAGCTCAGTGAAGGAAAAAGGATAAAAGTGAAGATGCCTGCAAAGAGGAAACAGCTCCTAAGGTAAATGCAGCAGTAAATACAAAGGCCAAGGCTAAGCTGACACAAAATTAAAAATGGTAGAGTGGGCTTTCGTTTTTAAGCCAGTGAATTTCAGTAGGTCAGCCAGTGACAGAGCCCCATACACTGTACAGGCTGGTGCAGCTTTTCCTAAACAGAAAAAGAAAGGGAAGGATTACAGACATAGAAACATGACAGATATTGGTGCGAATGCATTAAATAATTTCATGTCAGAAAACTCGACACATTTTAAAGGAAAGAAAATCTTTTTTTAGGTGCGTTAAGCTGGATATATACACATAATAAAGATTCAACTATTTTCCCATAAACTTCCAGCATGCAAAAATTAATATGGCTGTAGAAACAAAAATCCATAAACTTGGTGCTAATGAGCAGCAAACTCTTAACTCCAGAACATCAGCCACTGGTGGGGATGCTGCGATTTACCAGTGGTGCTTATTCAACTCCAGGCTGATTTACCGTTACTATAAGCCATCCATCTTACACCTTTTCTCCAACCTGCTTCTGTGAGGTGGCGTCTTCATTCAAGACGTCACAAATGAGTTAACCCTACATCTTTTATTATGTAAATCACCACTAAATTAACAAATCTAGTAGCACCTTAAACAATGTTAAATCAATGAACATTACATGACCCTCAAAGCAGGTAACTTAACGTATCAGTTTCATAAATGTCACTAGTGCCTTTCCCTCTGTATTAATGATTTTAAGGATATCAAGGTGTGACCCTGTGAGACCCGTAATGTTTTTTGAAAGGTTTCTCAAGTGAATTATCAAAAAGACCCCCACCCGATTTTTCATTAATCCCTCATATGAATTTAAGACCTTTTGATTTCTTCTCACTGCTAGGGGCGAAGGTGTTCTCAATATGAAAGCTGCAAATTAAATTCACACTTGATGAAACAAACATGTCCTTTATAGTTATCTAACCGGATGAAACGAGATTCTTGTTAAAAGGATCTACCTGGTCCAACTCTATTTCTCACGATGTGCAATCTAATTAAATTATACTCCTTATATAGTGATTTTCTTTGTCACTCTTTTTGGGCAAAGGACCAAAAGTCCTCGCCATAATATGTTCTTATTAAAGTGCTGAAAAACATCTCAAAACCGATACATTTTTATGGCTGTTCTTTTGGTAGCAATTTGTCTGTTGATCCCATTGTACACCTATAATGATTTATGTGAAGCTGAGGTTAGTTTCTTTTTCAATTCCAGTCTCATTGAACTAATCGGTCGGGGATCTACTCATTACCCACAGGTACAAAGTAGGCCTTGTGTGATGGGAACAACCACATGGTGATTATGGAGAGAGAGATGCAGTGCTGTCCCTTTGTTAGCCCTATGGAGGTCTGCAGACAGATTTCACAATTGCTTGCTACCTGTGCCGGCTGTTCCTTAGCACTCATTAGATCATTCTTGCCTTTGTTCATTCTTTTCTATACAGGCCATCCCCAGGTTACAAACGAGATCCGTTCCCTATGTCTGTCTTTAAGCTGAATTGGCAGGCAAGTCAGAAAAATTGTAATACAGGAGTAAATAATTATTGCACAGTAAATATAAAAGTAATTACATATGGTACTGTACATCAAGTTGATAAACTGCACTGTTTTCATGAGTATGCATTCATTATTACGAACCATTGTATTTCATTTTTAATATGATTGGACATTCCGTTCAGAAGTATTAGTTGTCTGTAAATTGGTCGTTCTTAACCCAGGGGCTGCCTGTATGTTTTACAGCCAAGGAAACATTAAGAGACCACTCTATATGTTTAAACAAATCTGTATTTTTAAATCCTAGTTTAATCCTGGTTCTGCTGGCAGAAAGTTATGCTGAACAGCAGGCTGCTTCCAGGTTCAAAGTTTGTAAGACAGCAGTAAACAAGAACAAGGTGAAGCATTAGACACTGGGAATAACCAGAAACCAGCCTGGTAAAGTGTGGAAGTGTCTTTCTAATGCCAGTCAACTTATGCGACAGTTTCTCATGAAACGTAGGATGACATCAAGTGACCTTCAAAAGGAAAGGGAATCATTAAGTGCAGGTGTGAAGTGCACTGCTAGGATAGTTTGTAACAGGCTCCTATTGTACAAGCAGGACTGATGTCCCATAAGGCAAGGAAGAAGCCCTTCATTATTGAGAAATAGAGAAGATCCCGGCTGCAGTTTGGGGAAAAATGTAACTCTCAGATGCACAACCATAAATTGAGAAAAGAGTGAAACAAAAAATTGTGCTGTGGTTCCTTAATTTTTTTCAATGGCTGTTAAACCACACTGAGGTGAACTATTTTTGTATATCTGCAAACCTCTGAGTGGCTTATATCACCAAAAGAGAATCAAAGAATAACCTAGTAATGGTAAATTTTTCATAAGAAATTATTTCAATTAACATTTACTAATGTTCCACTGACAGACGGTCTTGTATGGATACTCACAGGAAGCGGTACGTCCATTAAGTTTCTATCAAAATCATCAACAGATAGGTGCATGTGTTTTGAAAACCAAGGAATATAATGCCGATAAAAACTGCTTATTTATGAGTAAAAAGTCACACAGGTTTTTACATGAATATGTTTTATAAAACATTAAAATGCATTAATATGCACCTATAATTTTGCTACCGGAACTACCTGTGTGGTTAAATGAAAATAATCAACATCCACATGACATCTCTAGACCAATAAGAAAATACTACTTAGAAAAGCGGTAATATAAGCACTATTATTGGACTCCTTTTATTAGTGAATTCAGCTAAAAAAAATAATCCTTAAAAGACATGAAAACCAACACTTTGCATAGTTGTGTAAATCAGAACCGAAATTAAAATTGTAGGTTTTCAGCTCACTTCCCTGACAATGTAGCTAGTGAGTACTGAGGAAACACAGGGGCATTGTCAAGCTGACATGCGTGTTGACATCTGAGAGTGAAATGTGTTTCTTATCAATTCTCCAATGAATGAGTTTTGAATTGAAAATTATAGTCATTGCAATGTGACAAATCCAGCGTGAACTTCAACTACAGAGGAAACATGTATTTTCTGTCATTTGTGTTGTGATTCACTGTGGGATCTGGAATATTGTGGGCACAGCATGTGCTGTAAAATATGTACTTGGTATGCAAATATCTGTAAGTTCCTCCACTGGTGCTTGCCTTAAGTTACCAAGTTAGCTCTACGAACAAGCATTGATATCTGTGGAATGACACCCCACCTGCATCAAGTCAGTCATTATGGCCTGCATTCTTTCCTTCCCTTTACCGTCACCAGATGAGCAGTGCCTTGTCATTCTTCCATAGCATGGAAATAGGTCTTATTCTAGACATTTTTCACGTGCGATTCTTCAGTGATGGAGTGAGCTACCTAGTGTCACCCTGTCTGCAGTGACCCGCATGACCTTCAAGAAATGGCACAAAACTTATCATTTCCTTGAACTCTTCAAAACTGGTCTCCCTAACTAACCTCTTCCCCACCAGTGACCCTAACAGATTCATTGTATACTGTTAACTTGTTTCACTGTGAGATGGTCTGCTTGACACCAGTAGGTCTTCCTCTGTGTTTTTGGATATGGCACTTAGACATTTTTCTACCTTGCCCTTAGACCTCTGTTCTTGCCAAATTACCACTAGATGATAAACAGCATTCGTATGTCTCTCTTTATCCCCTTATAGTTATCTTGTACTTATTTCTGGCTCCTCATTGGAAGCTCAGCCTAACAGCACTTACACCTAAATTGGATCCTTGACAGCTGTTTGCTTGTTATGCATAATCACTTGTACATCACGTTGGAGAAAATCTGCAAATAAATAAATATAAATGCAAATTTGGTGGTTCACAGTCCCTTCCGCCGTATGCTTTATTTAGGCTGTTTTATTTAGGAATATACAAGCTCAGGATTTTTACTGCTAAAAACAAAGGATGTGAATATGGCTGTTCTGGAAATAGCTTCTACATTCTGTACCATGTAAATGCAAAGACAGCCATGGTGCTATTTGAACCTTTGTTTCTCACACTAACAGCAGAAATCTTGACTATATCACTGATATACTGACAAACTTCACAGTGCCTTCTCCCCTGCGGAGTTACAGCAAACGGTCCTGCTGGACGCCTATGAAACTGACTCTGATCTTACTTCCCACCTGTAGGGTTGCTAAGCAAAAAATCTGGTTCATACACTTCAGACTAGCTGCACTGGGGATGCCTCTGGCGGGAATTAAGCCTGACTGCCATGCCAAAAATGCCACATCACCAATTGGCAATAGCTGCTCTGAGCTTTACATAAACATATAGATAGCGGAAATAGGGATGTTCCGCATACATTTGGTTTGTTATCATATTTCAATCTGTACTGGAACAGAGAAACGTTGACATTCTAACAGACACTACATACTTCGCATTAAATAACACTGGCTTATAGCTAAACACCTGGCAAGGTTTTCTTGTGAAAACATTCAATTTTGTATATATGGGAACATTTTTAGATATTTGACAGCTACACATGTGAGACTTACTACAACTGAACTGCTTACTTCCAGCAGGAATGTTCTCTGCACGCGATCGAAAATGTGGCCTATCTGCCTTTATTTTTGTCACAGCAATTTCATTTTATAGAAGAGGCTTAATGACCTAATATCTGGTGGCTCACCTCAACTTTCCTCCCATTTAAGGGGATCAGGCAGGGAGCTTCTACAACAAACCTGATTAGGAGGTGCAAGGTTAGAGGAAACCAGAAAAAAAAAGGATTGAAACTGATGAAGGAAGGCAGAGTTAATTAGCTTAACGACATTGAGGAGAGCAGGGAGTGGCTGAGGGGAGAGATCGATGAGGGGCGGGGGCCTTTATAAAATGTACTCCATATGCTCGGGGCAGTAATCTGCCAAAGTAAAGCACAGGTGCTCCAAGGGGTTAAAGTAACGCTCCGTTTTGATCTTCCGAATGAGAAAATCATATTTCATTTATTATGATGTTTTTACACCCCAGACTCGAGCGCCCATCCCTGATTGAATTTCAGTTGTCCGGCGTGCTTCTCTGTAGCTGCTGGCAGGGCTGGGAAGCCGCGGAAGGTGGTGTGATGTCTCCCATTGCCACTTATGTTTGCCCATGCTGATAATTTCACAATATTACACTGTGATTTTGGGTGTTACTTCCTCTGCTATGAAGCCTTATTTTCTCTGCCGAAAGCCAAAAACAGTCTTCAGTTTCTTTGCAACTCTGGGCACAGAACAGAAAACGAACAAATTGCAACCAGACACTGTTTGATC
>JAODJX010000035.1:7273838-7285306 GCA_026776945.1 Isichthys henryi | reverse complement strand
GCCCATTGCTTCTGGGATAGGCTCCGGACCCCCCGCGACCCAGTAGGATAAGCGGTTTAGAAAATGGATGGATGGATATTTTTGTGTGTCTGTAACTGTTTAGAGTCATTCTAAATTTCCCCACCGTACGATCCAACACCAAAGAGAGAATACTGAATGTGAGTAATATTTGGAGTTATAATTGTTTTGTATGTTATTAATAGTAAATAAACATTTAAAGTTAAGCAGTTGTGTCACTAATTTTTCTACAAAAAAATCACCCTAATACAGGACATCACCCCCCAAATAAACAAACAACCCAACAAATAGATAGATAGACATTGGGCACAGAAAAACGTCTAGTGTTGACCCTGTAACTTCTGGGGTAACTGCTGTATTAACGATTAAATGAACGAACAAATGAATAAAGATAATAAAATGAAATAAATCCTGTAGAAAATGATCTCCAACTGTTCCATCCACTTGGAGAACTCCACACAAACAGAAGAGGTTCAAAATTTAAGCCCCCAGCTCTGGTGGTGTGAGACAGCAGTGTTGTCCGCTAAACCATCATGTCACCTAACATACTTTGAATCTCTTTGAATAGTATAGTCACCCTGTTCTAAATTTAAATGTGCCCATGGCTATCTAGAGAAATGTAATATTCTGAGGTTTCAATTGTTTCTTCTGGGTATGCAGATTTCCATCTATTATCTGACAGTTTTTTTATTTAAGAGAATTGCTTACTTCAGTTTGCTAAATTGCTTTAATAATTTGCTGGGACCCACAATTTAACAGATGGAAATGGATACACGTGGCTGCTACAGCCTGAGGATCATGCATCACCAACTACAATACATGTCAGCCAGGTATTACCGCAACTACCAGACCTGTCTCCTCAAGACCTGCAGGTGCAAATTAGCACTGTTGGGGGAAATTCAGTCGTGAATATTTGTGACAAGCAAGTTAACACTAGAAGGAGTTGTAATTCCCTAGTATCTGAGATTGTTGTGAAGTATTTAGGCGAAGTATCTTATTTTCTATAAAAGTATTTCTCATATAACTATAAAACATATAACTTACCTTAACTCAACATGTTATATAATCTTACCTCATGCATTATAGAACAATTATTTAAATCAGTTTTTGACCCAACTATTAAGTGATTAACTATTAATTGATTAACTATTAAGTGATCCCAGTAAATCACCAGTGATGACTTTGATGCCCACAAGATACAAAAATGTATTATTTGCCTATGAACCTTTAAAAATCCTTTGTCTTTCAAACTAGTAAATTGTTTAGGGAACATTATTATGTACCCTTCTATGTGCAATTTATGTTGTTGCATGAAGTTATGGATTATAATGAGGTATTAATTACAATATAAATCTGTTCACAAATTAGATTTGTCAGTCTACTTGGAAATGAGTACAATTTACTTATTATGTAATACCGCACCATTGGTGAAACAGTGATGCTGATCCTAGCACTCTCGCTCCGCAGACCAGGGTTCGAGTCTCCGCCCAGGCTCTTTGTGTGTGGAATTTGCATGTTCTCCCCGTGTCATTGAGCGATTTCCTGTGGGTACTTCCGTACTGTGGGTACTGCCGTTATCAAATCGTCCATGTGTGTGAACAGTGTTGGTGTCCCTGTCCTTGGTTATTCCTGGCCTTGTGGTCATTGTTTCCAGGATAAGCTCTGTGACCCAACACATGGTGAGCAGTTATAGAAGATGGATCGATATTTCCACAAGTTGTCCGTTCAGTATTGCAATGAGGATCGTTTATATACATAGTTCTTTGTGACCATAGCTGTACCAGCTGAAAGAGACATTGCAAGTGTGTTCTGGATTAAACGTATGGGATATGGATGCATGTACTGAAAAGGAAATTGAGTCTCTCTCTCTCTCTCTCTCTCTCTCTATATATATATATATATATATATATATATATATATATAATTGTAAGGAATTGTGCATACATCAATCTGATATTTGTGCAGATGTTTTTATGTGTGTTCATTAACTTGCATAGATAAGAACAGAGGGAATTTACAAACGAGAGGCCACCCAACCAATCAAGCTAGTCGAGAATTCAACTAATAGCTTAAAGTTGTTAAAATCTTAGCTAGCTGCGATTTAAAGGAACCCAAGGTTTTAGCTTGTCCTACACTAATAGGACGGGTATTCCATAACTGCACACTGTGTAATGAAGTGCTTTCTAGGTGGAAGAATATCAAGTTGGACTGCAGCTTTCTGTGCTGTGCGTGTAGCACACAGAATCCGCACGAAAACGGGATTCGCGAGGAATGCCAGTTACAGTGCTCAGTGTTTATTATTCATGCATGTCATTGCTTTGTTGTGCTTTGCTTGAGGCACCCCGAAAATGTCCAGAAAGGGCTGGAAGTTTGAAGACTTAAATTAAATCGAAATGTGGAGATTTATTTCAGTAGTGTTCTTATAAAAATAAGAAATGCTGTACACTGTGAACTTATTTAATCATTCAACACAGCTACACCAAATTTTAAAATCAAGATAGAACTGGAGGTTAACATTAACTCGCATAATTAAGAAGCTACAGAGAAGTGAATACTTATTTATGGATTTTGAATCGAGGGCTAATTATATGGCCGTGGTATGTAGAAATCTGGGTAATGAGTATGTGCAAAGCAAATAACACATAAAAGATTAAATTAACTTCATGGCATTTTTTTCATATGAGAATGTCATTCTCCACTAGATTTAGAATGAGCCATTAGCTTTTATTAAAGACCCACTGACGTTTAGAGTGAAGCGGTGATGCAGTGACACTGTAGTTACAAAATGGTCTTTGTTTGCAGTGACCTCACTGGGTTCTGTCATCGAGTCTCAGTACGGTGAAGGAGGCCACACCCCTTCCCAGGCTTCTGGTGTCTTTAATGAAACTCAAGCACCACAAATCAACCGCCGGTTCCACCAGCAATTACCCTGGAAAAGCTTCAAATTGATTTTGAACAAATGAATTGGTGGGTATGAAAAATAATCTGCTTTGAGCAGTGCTGTTCCATTTATTTTGTTAATTTCCTGAGATTTTAATGACCACTTATAAAATGATTTATAAAATATTCAGAAGCGTGCATGGATATGATTTTCCCTCTTACACAAAACAAACAACAATAATAACCTGTGAAACATATCAGTAACTCCCATTTAATATTTTTGGTAGCACCAATTAGTGTCATTGCATTATTACTGTATGTTGTATTTTCTATTTATTCTGCTGGATAAAATGGATCAATTTCTCTGAGTCTGAAGTGAATGCAGAAGGATGGGTGCATCTATCTTTAATAAGATCCTTTTCTGAGACTGGGTGAAATGATTGCTAGATACTGAAAATTGTTATCAAAATGCATATATGAGATGTTAAAGCCAATTCAGGCAAATGATTACTTCAGCTATTATGGTACCAACTAGCAAAACAAAGTTACTTAATGCCATTATGCATTCACACTAAATTAAGCAATGTATCTAAGAGATTGTAGAAATTACTCTAAAATTGTATCATATATGTATCCATCTTCCAAAGACTCATCCTGTACAGGGTCTCTGACTTTATCATTTCCCGTTTTTCTGCGTATTTCTTTCTTTTTTAATAATATATTTAAGGTGATGTGTAATTTACCTATTCATTCTCGTAGGATCTTTTAGACATCTATTGTAATCTAGATATTACTGTTTCAAAAGGATGTGCTCGGAATATTTTGGTTCAGGTGGTAATATGCAAATAGGTTTGTTTCCTCTGTGACTCCTATCATCCCGTGTTTTCAGGTAGTAATATTTTCATTTTATCTGTTGTTATTCGCTTCCAGTTCCTGTTCTTGCCTATGTGCCAATTTCTGCTGTTGTCCATCTATGAATGAGACTAATCCTATAAACCTTCATCAAAACTGTAATAAAGTGATGGGGCTTAAGTCAAGCCAGAGTAACTAAGCATTCCAGTATAGGGTAACGAGGCCTTTTCTCGATACATTGAATGGATTATTTGTTAGTGAAAGATCCAAAGGTAATTATTGCTTTTCTCCATTTCTCATGTCCTGCCCTTTGATTTCTGAAACGTGTGGCACATATGCAATGCAGTGTTTAATTATATTGTAAACATCCGCAGGCCGAGGTTAAATTCATCTCACATTTTGTTTCAAAATGATCTCATATACTTTGACAGGTTAAAGTGAATACAGGTTTGATCTGCAGTTTTCTATGTGAGAATGCTCTCAATCTTACTGCAAAACTAACACAATACAAAATTTCCCTTATATAAAGACAGGTAGTTCTGTAATACGATATCCATACGAGTATTATAATAATAATAATAATAATAATTAGTAGTAGTAGTAGTAGTAATATTTCAGAAATTGTGATCTAGAGCAATTCATCATCTCCACTGTATTATAACTTCAGTGGTGTCAAGGATTTTTCTATGTAAATCATATAACAAAAACTTTTAGCATCTGTGCAACATTCCAGGTAACAGGTATAAAACCAGATTTATCTTATAGATGTAGTGGGTGTTCAATACAAGTTCCCTTCAAACACAAAAGACTCCTCCAATGAGTTTCTGATTATTTCTACAAATACAAACTTCTCTCTCTCTCTCTCTCTCTCTCTCTCTCTCTTTCTCTCTCTTTCTCTCCTTATATGTCCCCACATAAAAAGAAAATATAAAATAAAAACGGGGTTACTAAACAGGCATATTTGAAGCAGCTTGACTTCCTGTCATGTCTGCGGTCCCCTTTAAAGAAGTGCAGAGAGTGAAGGAAACAAGAAAAGTGAAAACATTGAGGTTCATAAACTAAAAGTGATATGCAGATGTGAAAAACCATAGCAGAGTTTGTTTCCTGTAAACAAAAGCCAAAGGCGCCTTGAAGGAGTGCAGTCCAGCCGTGATGGCTTACAGAAAGACCCCATGAACAATTCAGGCCAAATGCTGGTTAATTTATTCAGCATGAGTTCTGGGCAGGGGTATCATCCCATGCTCTCACTGGAGTGGAGAAGCCAGAGTGGGGGAGGGGTAGCACCGCGTCTCACACAGGGGCGTATGGTTAACATTATGGATGGCAGACATGCGGAATTCTAATGACTTTTCTCCTGGATTACTTTACACGTTCATGATAAAACTGTTACAGGGAATATGATAAAAAGCAAAAGTAATTTAGAATATTCCAATTTTAATACTGTGAAAACTCAAACAAGATATTAAAAAATGTCTTAATCATTTTTGTTGAGGTGTTTTTAATCTTTCATGTTTCATGGTAGACCTCGGGTCTATAATTTTGAGACAATATGAACAGTTCATGCTGTACCTGTTAAAAAATATATTTTGAAGTACCTTGCTAAGAAGAATAAGACGATGTGTTTTTTTTCCACAATGTGATTATTCATTAAAAAGTTTACATGTAAACTGTTAAAGTCTATCTGAAAGGCAGAGAGCAGGACCCCAACAGGTGGACTGTATCTTGCACAGCCAATGGCATATATTTCATAATCAAATTTCCATGTGTTTTGGAAAAAATTTACAGATTTTCTACTGATTTAATCAGTAGCGGACTCCTCCTAACAGCCTACAAAGAAGCCTCGGTGATTTGTGATTTCGCAATTCTCAAAAAAATGTACGAATTTAACTACCTTATCAACAACAAAATCCACAGCGGATTTTACGGATCAGGAATTTAAGAAGATTGAGAGCGGAAGACAGTACAGCAATTTTGCAGCTCACAAGAACCTTATTTTTCTAACATGTCTAATTTTTAGACAGCCCTAAAGAGTAGTGTTACTGCTTCTAAGCACCTACATTTCCTACTGTAGAACCAATCAAAGACTCCATAACTCATTCGAGAAATTAACATGTTATACTATTATGCTTTTATTATGCATACTAAACCAATGGCTGTGTGCCAACTGACTAACCAGTCATTATTTTGAACACTCTGTTTCCTTAAAGTCTTGATTTATATAAATTAAGGCAGTATTGTTATTTAAAGGAAACCTGATATAAACCCAATTGCCTCTGTTCGGTGCAGTAACACCTACTCCAACCGGAAAATTCAATAAATAGTCTTTTCTCTGAGACTAGTTTGGCAATAAGAAATGGCATTGACAAAACTGGATGTGACATCTATAAACAAATTAAGCTATAGTTTTTCTGAAGATTTATAAGCTGCTCATATTAAACATAACATTTCTAATTGATGGAAATTAATATGGATTTATATGCTACCTTTAACTACACATTTATAGTCAATGGGGAAAGTGATTTCTACAGTCATACAGGGAAACACCTGCTTCACCTGCCAAATTGCAGTAAGAGTGTTATTCTAACCTCCAACGCATTGCCAGGACATATTTTTTGTTTTATTGCAGATTAAGTTCAGCTATAAAAATTGGAAACAAGACGCCTGTGTAAATAAAAACCTACCAAGAGAAACTATCTGCATTTTTCTCTTGCTAGATACTGATATATTTATGTAAAAAGTGTACAGGCCACCAATTTCACACTGGCTATACGGGCAGACAGGTATGATGGGCCTGAAGTGCAAAAATTGGCGCATTAAGAAAAAACAAAAAAACTGAGAGAACTCTTTTTCGGCGATTCACTCCTTGTGTTTAATCAGTGGTTTATGATTTCTTATGTAGCATTGTGAATTTTTTTGTTTTCTTGTGTGGTACTTTGCATATCAGGGCCACCACTGATACACCTGTTACCACTACTCTGTCTCTCGTAAATAAAAATGCTGGTTTTGCTACGTCCGACTGCTGTATGCGTAGAGGTTAATAAAGTAATTGTGCCACCTTACTAGATGACAATACGCTAATAATAGTTCATTACATGGTATTAGCAAATTAGTACTATACAAAGACTAGGAACAAGCACTAAACTCTATTGGTGTAATGAAACCAGAAATTAGCACTCAGGTTTGTATTTGAATCTAATTATAATATTCAGGCAAACAAGTTTCCCCATTTGATTTTCTCAATGTTCTCATATTCCAAATGTTTTCAGATCTTCAGTAAAAACTGAACATTATCTGAATCCAGTGTGAACTTAAAATGCCGTTTCGATCATTGTTCAGTAGTAGTCTTGTCATTCTGCCCTAGAGCATTATTTTCTTGATTCACCCAGCTTATGTTTAGCATTGCTTCTTGATGCCTGCTTATCGAATTTTTCTGTAGAGCTTTTAGGACCAAGGCAAAATTTACTGCTATCCATCCAGATTTACATGTAGGAAACCATCGTGCTCCATCATTCATCAAACACAACAGAGTCCATTTGGTACAAAACAAATCACTTTTAAATTGTTGTTCCAGAACTCTCCAAGGATCTCAGATATTTCTTGGCAAAGCTGAGTAGTCATATTCTTCTTCATATGCAATGGTTTCTGTTTTACCACTTTCCCATGGACTCTGTTTTTGCGCATTCTTGGTTGTGAAATCCTGAACACCAACCCCGGTGTTCTTAGCAACTTCCTGCATGAATTCAGTGAAAATTTTTATTCAAGTAGAGGCACAATTTCAGGCAGCGGATTGGCAGTGTGAGAGTCCCTGATAAGTACTATTCAGTTGCCTTGGCTACATACTGCCAATGAAACAAACAAAATACAGAGGTTTGGTGATTCCCTGGAGTTTTAAACCACACTGTAAAACACAAAAAACTTTATCTGTATACTTCACTGCAATAATCCGGTTATACTTGATATTTATGTCCATCATTATACTGAGATTTGGTCTTGGTGACATTAAAAATCTGTTGCTTGCAGTTCCAATTATTCTTTATGGGGGTTTCATTGTTTAGTTCTGGAAATCCAATGTTTAGCAGAGGTCTTGGCTCTGCATATTTTGTGATTCCTACATGGCCAGTAGAGAATTTGTGTTTGAGACTGCTGACCCACAGACCACAGACACTACGCAGATATATGGCTAGCGACAGGATTCAGAGAAAGTGTCCAGGTGTTCGCTGGTTCCCGTCCAATGATTCCAGTATCCTGTATTAACTCTTCAGCCAATGACTGGAATGCTCAACCATGATCGCTACCTCCCAATGAGCCAAGCTCTGACTACTCTCATCTGTACTTTTAGAATGGTTTGTGATCTGTGATTCGTACATTTAAACACATTGTTTATCTAGGACCGTTACTTGAACATTTCTTGATGGTTTTCTGAATAATTTTCCGTGGTCTCAATAGAAAATTGAGGTTTGCTATTTTTGAGTTGCTAAAGAGAATATGCTGCAAAGAATCTGCCAAAAATCACATTTTAAAACAGATTATAGTGCCGTGACAATGTGTTTAGGCTGAATCCTGATTCCCTCTATGTTTTTGTATTCCTAGAACTTAATTGTATCTCATCGGCAAACAAATTTAGCATAATATAAAGGACAACCTGAACAAACATAACATACAGATTTTAAATAACCATTTGATAAACTGAAGGACAAAAGATCACCAACACCCATATTACCCCTGTGACAAAGTAATTGCCCCCATAAACTTAATCAACAACTGCAATCAAACACTTAGATGAGTTTTAGATTCGTCTGTGGAAAAATTTTGGCCCATTCATCTCTACATAACAGTTTTAATTCAGCAATATTGGAGGGTTTTCAACAATTAACTGCCCGTTTAAGATCCCACCAGAACAGCCGGCGTTTAATCTATGACTGAAACTGTTTGAAATGTTATTCAAAATAGTCTGTTGTATTTACTGAGGTTGTCCTTTGTCTTACCCTAAATTTGTTTGCTGATGAGATACAATTACGGATGTTATGGATAAGCAATTTAAATCCATCAGCCTTTGTACTGCTTATCATGGTTAGGGTCAAGGATATATTAAGGTAAAGTAAAGGATAAAATAATTATTTATACTTCAATAAAAGCACCTCATTAACATATAAATGTATTGTCGATTCCTACATGCATTCCTCTCATATTTAGTTATATTCTTTAGGTAATTTGCAGATTGTTTAAATGTATATTTCTCTACATAAACATGCCCTTTAATAATGTTGCATTACTACATAAATTAGAATTTAAACTTTTCTGCTGTAATTCTCTTAATTTAGAGCTGCAAATAAGTGCTTGAATGTACTTTGGGTATAATTAGGAATATTTCTTTTAGAATGTAAAAGCTGATTCTATATTACAAGATTCAGGTGTTGAGCTACTGCAGTATGATGGCTAATATTAAGTGTAATCATAGTTGTGTATTAAACGGTCGTCACAAAGCAGTATCGATTTGGGAAGTGAAGCATCTCCAGATGATGCGAGGTGAGTCGAGCTGCATGACCTTCCTTATTTTATTCGAAACAGTAGTTCTTTAAAACTCTCCACAGGGACCTCCAGCCATTCCGTATATTTATGTTCCACCACCAGACCACCTGACTAATAACAGGCTTGATGAGTTGGTTAATTACTTGAAACAAGTGCATCTGCAGTGGAACATAACGAATTTGTGAATTTGTGAATTTCATCCATAATGTAACCTAATGTCACCATTGTTCTTCCTCTTAGTGTGGTGTCATAACAAGCTGAGTCCTCTGTGACTGTGACTCTTTATGCTCAACTACTTGGTTGAAACAAAATCCTGGTTTGGAGTTTTACTTTCTGGACCTGAAATGTCCGCCTCTGGTAATATGATACTGACTGACAAAAAGATAAAATAATGCTTTCATTCATCTTTATTCTAATCCATGGCACCTTTCGAGGCTAAAAGTTCATCTTTTCCTGGATAGCAGATGCCAAATAATTAAAAAAAAAAACTGAAATAGTGGTAGATATGTATTGTCTGGTGACGACTGATTTCAGGGGGAAAATCATGTGAGGGAGTAAATCACAGGAGGAAATAATAACCAAAGTTACCCAGATAATTTCAGTCATCTCTAACAATCAGTTTTTGAGCCCTGTCACAAGTGCATCTTTCTTAATATGCTTTGCAATAAGCAGCATTTATAATCTATCAAAATACCACGCTCAAATATGAAGACGTTTGCCCTTTGTTGACTGTATGTTTTTCAAAACAGAAATAGTTTCAGCAGCTTGCTGAAATGAAATAAGCTATTCAGCATTAATTAACGTCACTAAATTTCAATCATCCCCATTTTACAAATTCCGATCTACAGTGTTTTAAATATGCATGGACTGAAGGTAACAATGTCAGTCATCGTCCTATGTCTCCCTTCAAAAGATCTCGATTCATTCTTGCTTTTACATGAAATACTCTTGTCATGCCAGTCACACTTGTCCTTATTCTTCTTTTATTTATTCGAAATGATGATGTCATGGTTGCGAATTCTCATTTACTTTTATCCTGTTTTCGAAACAAATCGATTTGGGAAGACGCTGACGATTTTTAGCAAATGTTGGAATGAGCTACTCAGCTACATCTGCTCTGCACATTCGAGACCCATATCTCACCTGCACTAATTTCATCACGCTGATCCTCCCCAGCTCCCAGCCTCCATTGTAAACTGTTCCACTGAAATAGTGTCACTTGGCATTTATGGACGGTCCTGCTCTATTTTGCACTTACTGTAGCTGCTCCGTTGCACTTACACTTTGTTTCTGACTGAGTTGTACCTCAGTCACATCCTTGAATGCTGCATGCTTGTGGTCTATGTTCTGCCTCATGTGTATGTTGCTTTGAAGAAAATCATCTGCTACATACATAAATGTAGGTAATTAAATTATATTTGTCACTGAATGTTCCGTTCTAGTGCCCTGCGATGGGCTGGCCCCCCCATCCTGGGTTGTTCCCTGCCTCGTGCCCATTGCTTCCGGGATAGCTCCGGACCCCCCGCGACCCAGTAGGAAAATGGATGGATGGATGGATGGATGGATGTTCCAGTCCATTTGGATTCATTCTTGGTGAGGGGTTCAGAACTATTGTTCAAAAAGTAGCTTTCTCTGTTTGTAGGATGGACTCGTAGAGGGAGTATATTTAACATCTCGTACCCATGACCTACACTAATAACATCCTGACCTCCCGTACTTGTCATGTGCAAAAAGCTAAAACAGATTATTCCCCTGTGCTGAAGTTATGTCCCTGATTGCTGATAAACACTGATATTCTTTCAAGTGGCCCCCATCTGTGATGTCCAATGGCACATGGCCCCGCAATCTACATATGGGGATGATTACCCAGCAAGGGATCTAGAGGAGTGGCCATAGTGTCAACCATCGATCTCAAGCTAGTTATTATTTACATCCATGGCAATGAATCCATCTAATTCAGCTCTATCGATATGAGGATACAGTTTATGCTTTTATATCCTTTCTTTCTAAATCTGGACTGGAATAACAGAGCTGGGTGCTGGCTATAAAAAGTAATATAATGTATATTACAGTATATAGGGGTGGCATTGTGGTGCAGTGGTTAGCACTGTCGCCTCACACCTCTGGGACCCGGGTTCGAGTCTCCGCCTGGGTCACATGTATGCGGAGTTTGCATGTTCTCCCCATGT
>JAODJX010000035.1:7260392-7272189 GCA_026776945.1 Isichthys henryi | reverse complement strand
TATCTGCAGATCTATTATTTTAATTTTCTTTTTTTTTTATATATATATATATATATATATATATATATATATATATAATTGCATTATTACAATATTAAATACTACAGATGTATTTGCCCATTGTGGTTGCACCTTTATGTCTAATAACCTGCCTAGATGTTCTTCCTTCCATCCATCTTCACAATTTTTGTAAATATTTGGCTGGACAGATATGGCAGAAGTCGTTTCACCCTCATTTGTCTTGCTGTTCGTCTAAAATAAATCAAAGGTTTATTTATAAAATGATACGGATGTGATGGGAGTTTCAGGAAATGCTTTCACGAGGAAAAACCTTCAATATGCAGATATGTAAGAGATGAAACTCTTTCCCCCATTAAACAGATATCAGTATAGCTCAGCATTGGTGTCCCAGAAGACATGATGTCAAAAACACAGTTCGCTAGTGGACTCAAACATCCCCAGTTTGTCATTTTTGTCAAGCTTCCTGTTTTTCAAGTAAAATTTTTCAAAAAACTGAATTTGTTCGGTTTTGACAGATGAGTAGAATAAAATCCATCGTGCTGAAAATCATCACACAAATGTGAGCATTCAGTCACAGACACACGAGCAAAAATATTTTATTATAGTCTGTAAAACCACAACATACTGTACAAACATCATTCCTTTAACTTTACACTGAGTTGACACGGCAATATAAAGCATGTTTTACTGAGAAACTCACCTGCACATATTTGTATGTGACCTGCAGGAATGAAAAGAGTACTGCATACTGTAGCTGTCATTCTGAACTTTCCATTCATTGACTATAAAGGATTTTGTCTATGTTAAACCACAGATATATGTTGCAAGTAGGTAACCTCTCTGTTCTAAATGAACAGGTACTCTGCAGGTGGTGGGCTATGCATCATGATAATATAGACCCTCATATTATTAATGACAGAGTAGGGGATCTCTCTGTTATAAATTGACAGGTACTCTGCCGGTTCAGGGCTGTGTGTTATAGCATAGATGCCCATCTGTTACTCAGTGTTCAGTTGTCATTGGTACTAGTATTCAGTCTGTTGCCCTTCAGTCTATATATTCTGATCCTTAGGGATATTATTAACAATCTATCATTGCAGCTTGATTAACATAATTTCTTATGGTGAATTCTCTTAAGATATATGATGCTCAATAATATATGAAGAATATGGATATAGCCTGAAAATCACTCTTCATAATACAGAATTATTGTCTATGTCGTGAATAAGATATGTTGAGATTAATGCTTTTTTAATCATACATGCATCCATCCATCCATCTTCTAACTGCTTATCCTGGTTGGGGCTGCAGAGCATGTCCAGTTGTTTCAAAATGCTGTAGCTGTTCTTCGTCAGTTAATACTTGATTAAAAATATGTGTTTTATACCGTCTCCTTACACTGGCTGAATTGGATATCTTGCAGCATTTCTCAGATTTTATGCTGCAAACATTTTCCTTCTTTGTTCACAAATGCCCAATGTGTCAATATGACAAAATATTTTAGGAGTACCAACAGAACAGTAACTTGAAATGACAGTGAGTGCATGACCCTACTGAACAATTATGCCCTCAAACCACTGTGGGACTCACTAAGTTGTGACGGCTGCATTTTAGGTTTTCAACTGTGGTTCAGCTTTATGGTGCAAGTGAAAGGGCTGGGGATTATGGGAAATGCTAACAAAATATTGGGGGCAAACTTTCTAATTTCATTAGCTTCAGTTGGTCAGTTTATTTCCTTTCCTGCAACGTGTGCATGATGTCTTTCTACACTACCACAAAGAGTGATAAATAAGTTTAAATGGGAACTACTTCCAAAACTTTTAGAAAGGAAGACAGTGCTCAGTGTTATGCAATGTTGTTCTTGCAAAGTTATGTATCTTTTGTCATCTGCTCCTGACTTTCAACTATCCTCATAATATTGCATAATGCAATCATGTCTACCCACGATTAAGATATATATTTTCCTGGTTTAAATTTAAAACTGAATCGCTGTGTAAAACTCAACAGTCATGCTTGAGTTTGCATTGAGTTGGTATCTATAATGTAGTCCTTGTCACCAGGGATCACAGAATGACATCACATGCATGATTTACCGTCTTAAAGCTCATACTTTCTTGAATTAGTGAACAGATATTAGGGTCTGACTGACGCAAGGGCTGGAGATTCAAACACACACACACACACACACACACAATATGAACAGAAACACCGGTTAACTTTACTGTTGTCTTTGGGATCCGGAAGGTACAAATCTCATGTAATCACACTGGATCCCATACAATCATTGGGAGAACACCCACACACACAGGGCACAGAGCCAGACTTAGACCCTCATAACTGATGGCCCAAAATTACAATGCTACATGCTGACCCACTGAACCAACGGTAAAACCATTTAGTGCATAAAAATCTGGGTGTGACAGCAGGTTCCCCTTTAACAGCCCTGATAATAACAATGTATAAACCATTCCCCCTGCATGAGTATTCCGATAAATCTAAATGACTTCTGTCTGTAATATTTCCATCTGACAAATCCATCTGACAGACGTCATCGCTGTGTACCTTCTTCTCTGAGGATCTGAGACAGCAGAAGTTCTTAAATAGGGAGAGATCAATTTCCACCAGGAAGGAGAAAATTGCACAAAATGCAAAGCGAAATGCCTTGCATATCCATAATCCCCACTGAGTCAAAGATCTTTGTAGAACATATGCAGTTCTGTAATATTTATTATTGACTCTTTCCTTATCTGTTACTTTTTTCTCCACCTTAATCCATCCATCCATTTTCCAACTGGTTATCCTGGTCAGAGACCCTGGGGGGGCTGGAGTTTGTCCCAGCCAGCGCAGGACACACATGAGGCCAGTCTTCTCTTAACTTAAAGTATAATTTACACAGTATTTTGGATAAACTCTCTTTGGTAGAAATTCTACAATGCTATTGTTCAGTTCCTAAGAAACTGATTTTTAATCATTACCATAACACGTGCTTTTTCCGACAAAAATACCACAATCTCTAAACCATATAAACAATCAAAATTGCTCAACAACAGATTTTGTGTCTTGAATCTCGAATAGAAAATAAGTCGGAGGGAAGAAAGAAAGGCTCGAGCGAACTTCAGACCAGTAGCAGATCGAGAACTCCATAATTCGTATACAGTGATGTGGTGTGCATTCATCTTGTATAGATGTGAAAATCGGTGTTGTTAGTCACTTTTCTGGTAATTTCTGTAAAGTTTTAATATTCTGCTCTGATTTTCCACAAAAAAAAAGTATATTCTCAAATATTATGAAAAGACTTTTCTATTAATATCTGTGTTTTACTCATTTAAGAGGCTGGAGTTAAGTACTCAGCAGAATATATAATTTTACTACGCAGCTGTAACCCCAGCAATGCCCTTGTTTTACTCTGATACGTAACGAGCCCTGCTGTGGGCATATCCTTTGCCCGGAGGCTCAGGATAAATAATGAATTTTTCCTTGAAATCGTGTTTGCAAATTGTGAAGTTACAGCTGTTCCATGTGCACCCATTTCATTGTTTTCATTGGCAAGAAACCCAGTTTTTATGTGGATCGCTAATTAATTCTAAATAAGATGTGATTGTATAAAAAAATCCCTACCCTGAGTGCAACTGATGTTATCCAAATACAGAAATGGCCTCTTTTACAGCACTTCACTTAATGTGCAGGTGGAGCATTGGATTACATTTAAAGCTGAAACTGTACTCTTTCCTCGTATTTCCTCAAAACCAAACAAGTGCAGTTAAGATGCATGTGTAGAGTGGACATTAATCTCCTTGTTAGTTAAATTATTTTACATACACACATATCAGTTTTAACTTTAGATCAAGCTATTTATCTATGTTTGTCTTTACCATGTAAAATAACACATTGTGGCATGTTCAGTTTGTAATATCAGCAAATGCTGAATATAGATTTGCTTTTTTTATTTATTTTTTGATCCCACCAGTCACCATAAAGTCTTGCCAAGTGAGAATGGACCATCCTGAACTTTAACAGGGGTCCCAACGCGTGCCTACTGAATTTGACACTACTGGTCATTGTTACATGACCAGTTGATACATGATTTATTATTTAACTTGTATTACACATATCAATACAAATTAGTAATAGACATTTGTCATCAAGTAAAATATTTACTGTACTTAATTTATTGAGGATGTTACAACCAGCTAAAGGAAAGGTTGTATTAGAGAGTACTAATTTTTCCATCACACTGTTGTAAATGGAGTCTCACAGGGATTAGACCGTTCAAAAGATAAAGGGACAGGAAAAGAGAGAGAATAAGCTTTATGTACAAGATAGCAACATTCCCATGCCCGATACGCTAATTGCAATGGATTGGAAACACATGCAAAGACACTCTAACGTGGGCTTCGGAGACCTTGAGCACTCTTGTGGTTTGAATGGAAAGAGTGCATTAAGAAGAATGATTCTGATAGTAGAGTATGGTAGAAAGAGAAGAGATGTCCCTCTAAAATCCTGTGGAGCAACTGGCTGGTTTATGCTACTAAGTATGCATTTTCACCCATCACCCATTTCCAGTTTTTCCGCCTTACTTATTTCTCAGCTGTCAGTCTTAAGAGTTAATTTGGGCTTAATCAAATTAAGAGAGTACCTCCTCTTGTTTCCAAATTAATTAAATTGATTCTTCTTCTTAATGAGCGTGAATTAATATGTTACCACTATAATTCTAAAGATTAACTGAATTGTCATTTTGATCATTATATGGACTCCTTATAGAAAAATGTTTACTGTTTTACAGAAGCTGCAGATGACTCTGGATCAGGAATATTTGTTTTGCATTTGTGAGGTCACAAGAAATGTATAAAATGTATAGAAATGAAAAATCGAGCTTATGCACTATAAGTTGTTCTTTCGTTAAGGTGAAATATATTTTCCAAACTGCCATCTTGCCACTTTCCAGACTGCGTCTTTATGTCTTAGTCATTCTTTCAGTAAAATCCTATATGTGATGCAAATATAAAATGTAAAATCCTTCCCTGTGACTGAACATATCGGTATAGCTACATACAGTTTGTGGATTTTGTATCCCTGATTTGTCAGTTT
The DNA here is from genome assembly GCA_026776945.1 of Isichthys henryi. Taxonomy (NCBI): domain Eukaryota; kingdom Metazoa; phylum Chordata; class Actinopteri; order Osteoglossiformes; family Mormyridae; genus Isichthys; species Isichthys henryi. The sequence goes on along the minus strand of JAODJX010000035.1, from coordinate 7,267,080 downwards.
AGGGATGAAATGTGTCAGCGTCTTTACAGAATCCAGTCAGTTTTTGAAATGATCAGAATATTTGCTTCTCTAAGTTAAACACTAATATGTAACATGGGAAAATATACATATCCATCCATCCATCTTCCAAAGGTACATCCTGGTCCCCATCGCAGTGGGACCTGCGGTCTTAACCAGGCAGTACAGGGCATAGCGATGGGGTACATATTGGACAGGATGACATACATATACTGTATGTGAAGGTATCACTATTTCAGCTTCCATATGACCTTGATCTTTTGTGAAGAGATTACAAAGAATCTTTGACATGATTTCTAACCTTTCTCGTATTTTTTTTTTGGTTCAGTTTCAGTGGGAAGCAGTATAAGTGCTTGGTTTGTAATTTTTGATTAGTGGGTGTTTCAAAGTGGATTTAATCTGCCCCCAGGCCCTTTATTCCATAATTATGTTAATTCCCCAGGGATCTCCCCAAAGTGCCAATCGTGTAGCCTGTTCTTTCATATCAGGTCAATCCAGGCTATTGAGCACATCTTGTACCCTATATATTGTCCTTAATTTTAATGTGAACTGTATTCCCATGAATACCTCCCTATTGGCACGGGGAGTCGTTCTATATTATACGCTGACACCTGACTTTAACCTAGTTTTTACGATTCGTATCTTTGCTTTGACTGTGTACCGTGTTTTCCAAGAAAACACTACATGAAACTGATTATATATGTTGGAAGCCTCATGTATGTTTATAAAATAGTCCTAAGAGAAATAAGTTCGGAGACTGTTTTGGTTAGACACCCATTTTGGGCACAACGTTTATTTTCACTGTAGAGACTTTAAAAGAAATGTCACCGACAGATGAAATTCCTGTCAATAGCTTGTTAATAAGTAGGTGCAGTTGGTGTCGCATTAACTTGCTGTACAGTTGACTGTCAAAGTTGCCATTCTTTGTAGTTTTTTGTTCCCCTCTCTGTCCCCCTTGACTCATATTTTCCCTTTAATGCCTACCACTCCCCTAAAAATCAATTTCCTTCCTATAATGAGAACCACTTGGCTCTACTTTTGAGAAACCTCTATTTAGATTCAAGGGAACTGTTTTAATTTCTAATTATGCTGTAATATACAGCACGTCAGCTGGGCTTTAAACATAATTTTCTTTGAAAAATCATTACATTTGGTCTTTTGGAGAGGTAGTGGTAATTGTTATAAACTATTCACAAGTGTGGGTTCTTTTGAGACAGGCTGTCATTGCAGGGCATTTGTTTCTATGTCATGGATTAATTAATTGCCTCATTTATTCACTTCCCTCTCATTTGTGGAAACACTAATGCTGAAATGTGAAGCATTTTGAATTTCGGTGCCTTAAAATAACATAGGGAATTGTTTTAAATGGCATTTGGCTGTATAGCTCGGTTCATATCAGTGACAGTCACAGATCTGTTGAAGGTCCAGAACAGGTGACATTAACTTCAGCAGATTAGTTAGAGTGGTGTGCAAGTTTAATTACATGGGGGCTGTTCCAGGACTATTTATCAATCCTGTCAATCCGCAGTTATATCGGTTTAGGGTCATTTTGGGCCGTCTTTATCTTTATATAATCATGTTAATTTTAATGCTGCATTAAAAGAGGAGTAGGCATTTTGATTGAGGTGTTGTGCAATAATATACTGTATGAATCCACAAAATCAGCCTTAGCAAATGTTTCAAGGTTTCAAAGGCAATAGAAAATTTTGTCATTGTTTGTCTCTGTTTCCTTTATAAAATAATTTAAAATAATTATGATAATTTTCCAATTTAATTTGTCACTATATTTTAGCCAAGACCACATTACATACAGCAGAGAGCCACTTATCTGTTTAGCTGATATATTAAATGGGTTTTTAAGTAACCAAAATGCTTTGGGTTCTCAATGTAGTAAATGTGTATAGTGTTCAAACAATAATAGATTTACAAATGTGGTCATTTAATGCATTAATAATATAGAAAAATACAAGAGGTAATTCATTTATAGACAGAGTATATAAACGTAAAAGAATATAATAATAATTGTCATAATTGGAAATGCTATTTGAACAGGATCATTAGCGTAATATATGGTAAGCAATATGATGAAGTTTTTCTTTTCCTGAAACTCAGATTCAAGCACAGTAAATGAAATATTATATGAAAGTCACTTCAAAATCTTTCTTTTAAAAGGCATCTGGTGGAATCATTTTGTGGACACATTACTAATGGATCAAGTTTATCAAAACACTTCTCAGAAACTAAATTGCACACTGTTTCTCTAAATCTAAAAAAAATGTCCATGTAATTGATTCTTAATGAGTAATAAATGTGACCTTTACCCATAAAGCTCTGTTCTCAAATAGACTTGGACTAATTTGTATAATGCAGGATTTTACTGTCATTCCGCATAATAATATGAATCTGTAAGATGCATAAGTTGCAAACAAAACCCAAACCAAACTCCAAACCAGTAAATAAGCAACAGTCTGAAGTTCAAGAATTAAACACTGAACAAATGAAAAAAGCACATGAAAGTGTAAACACTTTTCATGTCCGTTTGTACTCCTCTCCTAAGCAGTTACTGCAGCTGTTTTCTATCATTGTTGGCCATATTATCAAGATGAAAGCAAGCTGTGCTGATTTTGTACAAGGCTACGTTATTAGCTTTGCCTGTGGAGGGATGTGACCATAGATCTCTGGCCGGTCAGCAAAAAAAAAAATTCCACCAGGATTTGTTGTCACATGAGTTTTTAATCTAGAAAATTCTCTTCTGTACGTTAAAAAATGCATTTTTATTAATATGCACAGATAAGGAATATTTTAAGTAAAAAATGTCTATACAAGAAGAATCTATTATATATTTCCGATATAATGAAAATGTGAGGCACTGTCTTTTTAGACAAAATCTGAATTCCTGGGTAAAAGTGGTCAAATTCATTTTAACAGAATCACTCGACTGGGAGTCATTGTTGTGTGTGTTAGCTATGAGTTACACGGCTGTGCTTTACAGCCGGCTATGCTGCACCCAGCAACCATGCTGAAAACACAAACCTGTTGTGTTTGACTGTTTGCCATCTTACACTGACTGCCACATTATTTTATGGCCTTACAATCCTTTTACGGGGTCTATCGGTTAAACAGGAAGGTGAGCCATATGGTGTCAAATTTGGAAAGTAAAACAACACAGGTACTCATAAAAAACACATTTTTACGTCACTTCATGTCTACGGAGTCCCATAAATCTCGGAATTTTAATTCTGGTATTATAACCTACTATTTAGTATTTGCTAACAGGATGGAGTTCACTCATAAAATATGATCTAATGTGAAAATGTATTTATAGTTACGAATGACATGGCACATGCCCTTGTTCTCTGCACTAATATATAATTATAATATATAATATTTGAATTTGTGATCTGTTCTTAGGTTTTTCAAATCCGTAATTATAATATTTTATGATATTCTTTGTCACATTACTTTTTATGTGTCTTTGTAATGAAGCATAACTCTATCATTCAATGCTTGGTCATTTAATATAATTGGACATTAGTACTCCAATTTGTATCTAAAAGAAATCAAGAAAAAAGCCTTTTGTAGACTTGAGTGCTTATTACTGACTCTGCCATCAAATTAATACTAATGTGCCATTAGCATCTCAATTAACTATATTAAACAAAAAGTTTTCTGCACCCAGGATTATCTAAGACAAGTCCTTCTTGGGGTATATTGTAAACTACTTTATTTCAGACAAGTTACATTTCAGGCATTTCTTAATGTTCTTCTTTCTGCTTGTGTCCGCCTGTGCTGTAGTACTGAGTTAATGCCGTTGCTTAAATACTTAATAGGCTAGATTTCACATAAATACTTTTGACCTATTCTAGCCTCCTCACACTAGGTATCAAATGCTCTAAGACAGATATATATGCAGCGGCCAGATGATTAGGCACGTCTGCATGCTAATGCAATCAGCCCGTGTTTGCGAACATCCAGTCTTGTGACTGAACATAAACAGCAGACAGATGGGGTCACATGGTTCATTTACTGTTTGACTAAAAAAAAAGAAACAAAGCATAAGTAATGGCAAAGCAGCTAAAATGACGAAACGGCCTGCATCCAACTCTTCGGACCGGCCTCAGTCTTTTTGGAAATACTTATAAGCTCCGTTGCACATGAAGTGTTTGGAACTGTCATTTAAGACCATTAAGGAAAAAACGCGCAGTAACCACAGACAAAACCAGCTTGCAAAGTTAATTCCAGTAAAAAAAAAGCACACTACATGGATGCCTCTCTTTATTTAGATATAGCCAAACTAACAAGCTTAATTAGCAACTCAATATGCAAGTGGCTTTGATGAAAATAAGCTACGGTGGCTGCACTGGGTCAAAATGCAAAGCTAAATTTAAAAATGCTGTGACGAACATTCAGTCACTGGCATTTGTGGCTGAAAGCACCTTGTTAAAGAGAGAGGTCAGGGGAGAACAGCCAGACTCATTTTAGTAACAAGAAGGCCGCGACTGAGAAAACAACAGTGCAGAACAATGGTGGCGTGCAAGATGGTTCTTCTGAATGCGCAGCTCGTCTACACTTGAAGCAGTTCTTCAGGCAAAAGTGAGTCCTACCCAGTACTGGTTGGGTGTACCTAATAAACTGGCCTCTGAGTTTACATTTACTAGAAGATATTTCATACCTTTTTAAATGGCTGGAATTTCCCTCACTTACTCTGTTTGGAGGCTGTGAAAGTCTTTAATGGATATCATAATTCCGCTACATAACTTCAATTTGAGGAACCTGTTCATCGACTAATTAGTAATGATTCACCATCACTTCCACAATTTTTTTTGTTTATCATTTGTGTATCACACATTCATGCATTAAAAAAATAAAATAATTTCCTTCTCCTACAGAACCAATTGAGACATTTATATTTAAAGTAATTTAGCTATAAAAACAATGTGATTGTTGTAGGCAAATGTATTAACTATTGGCAGTCAAAATCAGTTACTAAAATTACTCAGACAATAATAATAATAATAATAATAATAATAATGGAAACAGTAGTTTTGTAAAAAAAAGACTTTAATCTAGGTGTTGTGTGATTGTGATTTTTTTTAATTACTGTGGAGATGTTCCTAAAAGAGGTCTGTGGTCTGTGGGAATCAGCAAAGCTATAATTCTCAGGGTTAAAATCAAGAATTATATTAATTAGAGAAAGCACAAAAAGACATAATATCTCATAATATTATAAGTAAACTAATATCCTAAAAAAAATTCTAGAATGATGCAATTGTAAAAATCACTTGGCTAATGCTACAACAGTTAAAAGACATGGCTTACGTAAATAAACGATTTACTCAGATTTAATCGCTAATATGTTAAATATTAAATGCCAAAATCAAAAGAACAAAATAGTTAAAATGAAACTTTTAATTTAATTTGTTGTTAATTGTGAGAAATTATTTTTAATTATATAAGGTGTTGTTTGTATAAGAAAAGCAGCATAAAGGCCATCATTTGCTCATAATTTACTCATCCAGTGATTTTCTGATTACTCTCACACATTCACCTGAAAAAGCAGATTTAATGTGTAAATCAAGTACAAACTGGAGAAATTCTGTAGTGAAGAGTTTGCACTGAATTAGCCTATATCCCTTCTATGCCACAACTGCACGCAGTACAGATAATTCGTCTATTCTTAATTAATGGGGATAAATTAAATAATATTCAGTGTAATTTTCTGCATTTCTAGTTTCCTCAAATGAATGCAAAGAGACCAAGACAGATCTCTGTGCAAGTAAAACATCAAATAAATTGTGACTTTATTGTTCCTGGTTGTTCAGGGTACACAACCGTTTTTTTTCCCCTCCTTTTAAGAGGTTGGAAAGAGAAGGAATGGGCAGCATTATATGTTTGGGGTCATGTTTACACACCTCAACATGCTAATTAGCCGCTGAAGGTTACTGGTACCGCAGTGGGTCTTTTTTGGCACCCATGAATGAAGAAGCTGTAGCATTCTAATGAAATATTCATCTGTATAAATGGGTAAATTTGTTTTTTATAAAAGCCCTGGGCAACCAACGAAATTACAGTGATAATTATTATTTTCCAGCAGAGGAACACCTGCCTTAGCTTGAGAATCCCATAAGGGTAACTGGGGTAAGAACAGGAAGAGAGAGTCAATTAATGACATTTTGTTGTGTTCAAACTTTTTTTGGCAGAGAACCCAACATACCTGGCATAGGACTCTGATAATCAAAACGAACTCCAAAGCTTGGGTCCAAATAAATAAAAGAGTAATTACATCCTGGTAATCTTATTGTAGCAATTTGTTAAGTTTTTTTTCTTTGGTCATTGAAAAGTTCCATAAACCCAAAGCCTAGTGTCTAACAGAACACTATGATGTGGACAGTAACACCTAGTGTCTAACAGAACAGTGTGATGTGGACAGTAACGCTTAGTGTCTAACAGAACAGTGTGATGTGGACAGTAACGCCTAGTGTCTAACAGAACAGTGTGATGTGGACAGTAACGCTTAGTGTCTAACAGAACAGTGTGATGTGGACAGTAACGCCTAGTGTCTAACAGAACAGTGTGATGTGGACAGTAACGCTTAGTGTCTAACAGAACAGTGTGATGTGGACAGTAACGCCTAGTGTCTAACAGAACAGTGTGATGTGGACAGTAACGC
>JAODJX010000035.1:7240063-7260292 GCA_026776945.1 Isichthys henryi | reverse complement strand
TAGTGTCTAACAGAACAGTGTGATGTGGACAGTAACGCCTAGTGTCTAACAGAACAGTGTGATGTGGACAGTAACGCCTAGTGTCTAACAGAACAGTGTGATGTGGACAGTAACGCCTAGTGTCTAACAGAACAGTGTGATGTGGACAGTAACGCCTAGTGTCTAACAGAACAGTGTGATGTGGATGGTACCTCTATGATTCTAGGCATAGTATTTAACGAATTACTTCAAAAGAATGTATCTTTTCAGAAAGGCTATACGTTCTAGACAATAACTACATCCTGCCTCGTAGACATTCATATCTCAGTGAATCCAAGAATAAGCCCAATGCACGAAAATGCAAAACCTGAGATTATAAGTAGAAGGAAATGGTCCACAATTATATTTCTCCATCATTTTCAGCATGGTGGACCTGTTCATGAACTGTCACGATATTATTAAAATTCAAAACATATAGGATAACTTACTGTATTATTTCTTAATGCATTAGCCAGTACTACATCAAACTTGGTCATTTTCATGGCATCAATAACATCTCCAGCTACCAAATTTGCATTAAAATCGCCGTTGAGTGTATTACAAATGCATTATTTGTTTGTTTGCTTGTTGTTTGATAAAAATTATTGGTCAATTACAGCTGGCAGCTTATCAATGCTAAATGTTGTTGCATGGATAGTGGAAATGAAACAGAAAGCGATAGTTCTTCAGTAGCGCTGAATGCGCAAAACTCTGTTCTGGAAATGGTCTTGGAGCTAGACATCCTGTTTCACATTCCTCACACACGACACATTCCAAACTGTGGAATGTGCTACTGTAACAATGTATATATAGCAGTGTTACAGGAAAGTATAGATAACCGCTTTGAGCTCGCGCAGCATTAACAGCCATTGCAGTTTCTCTATTGCATGATTATCCTAAGCTAAAATGCTTCTGGCACTGAAGTGTATATCTATATTTAAGTATTAAGATCCACTCTTTTTTTCTGAACCAGTGTTCAGAACCTCTATAGCTAGCTCCTCTAATTTTATTGCTTTTGTTCCACATTAAGCTTATGTAGTACTAGACATTTTACAGTAGGTGGGATTTGCTAAATGGATTATAACGCTGAAAGGTCTTTTTTTATTATTTTTAAGCTTGACACATCCCTCCACCCACAACATAAATTCTTGTATATTCATGTTTAGAGTTACATCACCATTATCTCACGTATCTTTGTGTTCTATATGTCAAGTTTTTTTGTCAGTAAAATGCCATTAAAACATCAAGAAACTATCAGCATTGTTACATTCAGGCACACAGTTACATTCCCCGATATGACAACGAATTCTAAGTGCATGTTGTGGGAGCTTTTGTTTCCCCGGAATGTTATGGCGAACTGGCTGTCCGTATGCTCTGCCTGTGACGCAATGCACTCTGCACAAGCTCCCAAAGCGTCTCTTTGGGGTTCACTCATGTGCTACCTGCTAACAAGTTTTAAATACAGAGAAGACAGAGCCAGTAGGGTTATTAAGCAGGTCTGTGTGTGAAGGCTGGGGGTTGAGTTAAGAATTTTGGGACTAACAATTGCTTAATTACGATCCAGAAAAAAAAGAAACTCATTCAACAGTGTTGCCAGCTCATCCTTAATTCCTCTGTGAAATTTCATTCATTTACAAGTCAGTGAATAAGCAATGCCCTCGACTCCATTCTCATCCTTCCCTGGCAAACTGTGTTTTAGAAGTGACTTTGCCAAACTTTAACTATAATCTTTTCAGAGACCTGTTTGCTCTTGGGGGGTGGGGGATGAGTGGATCCAAAAGATTAGGGCTTTTTTAGAATGTTGACGACTACATTTCGCCATTTCCAAAAAGCGAAACAAGTCCAGTGTTTAAACGGGGAGCATTTTATGGGATTGTGTTCCAGTAAACCATGTAATTTCCTGAAGAGTAAACTGTTTATGTGAGATCAGCTTGAATATTCATAACAAAGGCAAGCTGTCGAAGTCAGAGCCTCAAAACTTCCTGTTTCACCTTTGAAGTCCTTCTGTTTTTGAACATAGTAAGAAAACTGGAAATCAGTCAGATAAAACAGAAAGATAAACTATTGCTTTTTATCTATCTGTCTGTCTGTCTGTCTGTCTATCTACCTATCTGTCTATCTGTGTTTGTTTTTCCTATCCTTCTAAGTGAAGACATTAATTTGAAGCTGCATATCGGGTCTGACATTATGTGTTTCAATATGCACTGTGGTTCCTGTGTTCTGGGTGATGTGAGTTAACAATGGGCAGAAATTCGCATGGTAACTCTGCAGAGGCTGGGGGCAAGTGGAAGGGCGTAGACCACACACCCCTCGCATCTGTGATCTTTCTTACCGTAAATCATATAACCAGATCCAGTTGTCCTTTTATATTGCACATTAACACTTTTTGTGTGGCGAATTTTTCCTTGGGTACAATAGCACTGTTTTAAATTTGTCATGCCGCTCGACCATTCCAGCACAACCTCTGAAAGATAAGAAATCCTCCACTTTGATGGTAGATTAATCCCAGGAAAGCAGTCCACTGCACAGCACTTTGGTTATGGGTATGGTGCAATTTAAAACCAACACAATATGACTGCATTTTGTGCAATTTCCACAATGGAGCCCACAAGCTTGAAGTGAATGAAAGCAGTTAAGCAGTTATGATCTCTAGAGTGTTTAAGAGCTTGGCAAAATCTCTGTAGATAGTCAATGTTTCTTTATTACAGGGTATTTTAGGTCATTGTTTGAGGGAAATGCTACCCGCTCTTTCCAATATGCTAGAAGGCATAAGTGTTTGGACAGATGAGAGCACCTTTGGCTACCACGCAATCAGCAGTTAGTGCGGTTAGTGTGTCGCGGGTTGATTAATGTGATGCGGTAACACATAACAGATCTCAGAGGTGGACTGATGAAGGAAGAAGGAGAAATGTAGTATAAAGGATTTATGGCTCTCTTAAATACAAGGCAAGTCAGGAAGATCAGAGTGTCCCAAAATGAGGGATTTAGGGCTAACTCACCAATTGTATGGATCTGAATTCCATCAGCACCCCTTAATCACCAGACTATAAATAATCTTGTCTATGGGTCACTGCCAAGGTAATTTATATGTTCTTTCTAACATGGTCTTCTTGCATCGTGGATTCGATAAAATGCTGGAACATCCACATAATGTTTCATTTGTGAATTAAATTTTATTGCTCTCTTATAGTCCACTTCATACTCAGACTGCACTATTGATGTAGAGCATGATAATGTTCACAGGGGTACTGGGAGATGTTTATGATGTTTATTAACTCCAGGAGTACTTTTCCCATAAACCACTACGTTATTTACTTTTATAAGCATTTGTTAAAAAAAAATAAAAAATGTAAAAACAATAATTGTAAATGTATATTTGAAATTCGTAATTGAATGTACTTAAAATGCATCTTCATCAATTTTAAATTCTTGAAATCCTGTTGACAGCTGTGTTTAGAGGGAATCAAGGGTAATCACTGGTGGCAAATAGCACGTGATTTTGGAAAGTTGAAGTTTTCAAAGCAATATTAATACAGTACAAGCAATCAAGTGTTACGGGACTCACAGTGGATTCTTAGGGACCTATTTATAATCGCAATAATATATTAAAAAATGTTTAAAGCTGCTACTTGTCAGGGCTTTTGCAATTATGGCAGAATAGAACCGATATATTATTGCATTGTTTAATTAAATGTTTGTTGTGTTCAAAGAAAGAGCCCCACAATAAATTAAATAAAGTGTGAGGTTACGTTGGACTGGAGTGTGTCCCAGGGTACATGGATGAGGATGCCAGTCCATCGCAGGGCATACACACACACACACACACACACACACATATTTGTAGGAAATTTGCAGATTCCAGTTCAAGTTAGGGCATAACTGTGTACTATTCAAGGAAATCAGGGAAACCTGCAAAACACAGGGAAAACACAAAGTCAGTATGGGTGGATGGTGTTGGCTGATAAAAAACACAAGTATTGTTGAGCTTAGTACCAAGGAGTAATTATATAGCGATGACAAGACACTATACGGCGGGATTTAAGCACCCACCCTGGCTCTGAGAGACAGTAATTCTACCTGATTAGAAACTATTCTTAACATGCACTCTTTAGAATGTAGGTCATACTATTAAACATTCAGAAATGTTTTTCTATCCCTTTTTAACCTTCGTTATGCAAACCAAAATGCATGGGACAGGCTGCCTTGTTATCAGACCTTTCTGTGAAACTGGAATGTTTACCCGAGGTGGACAGAAATCCGACTTGATGAATGGATTTCCCTTCGTGGTCAAAAAGCATTGCCCATCCCTCACGTCCTATGCATGCCTGACACATGGTTCGTGCATTACTGCTCGCATCAATCACGCAATTAAAATGCACATAAACACCATTGATTGGACAGGGCTTTGTTAGTTCAGACCCTTTTCATTAGAGATCTGGTTTTAGCCACTCAAAGCTGTTTCAGAGAAGATGTTTACTGTTCAATCTTTAAACGTGCCGAAGACACCGTGGCTGATAAGCAATGTGAAATCACAGATCTGATCTTGCACAGAAATACATGAATTACAGATCCTGTAGATGCATTTACTGTACATTTACTTGCCACTGTCACCCTAAGCTTGTTCATTATGAACAGTGCACGGTCACTTGTTTACCTGCTTTGTTGTTGTTGAATATACTGTACTGTCACTATGCAATTAATTACAATTTAAGTTTACAATGTTTTAAATATGTGTCATTAGAAAGTTATTAATACTTTTGTTGTATCCATGTTGCCCTCTTGTTTACTACGGTGATGATGTGCATTTTGTCATTATTTCAGGAAGTGTGAATGGGATTTTTAATACAATCTGAGCTGCAAGCTTCCTGTATGTTTTTTTGGTTACATGAGGCTTGTCTCTGGCCATTTGAGTTTGTTTACTTCTACCTCCAGATCCATGGTCTGCCAGAGTCTCCCTTACAGGTTTATGATTTCTTGTTTGTTGGAGTTGGGTTTGTGATTGTGTGTCTGTGTCCTGGATGTCTGGTTTTGTGTTACTTTTGGTCAAGGTTCCTGTATCCTGGTTCTCATCCCCTGACTCCAGCAGGCCTCTGCACCTGAGATCCCCCCCCCCCCCTTCTTGCAAACCTCGCTCCAGAGTACCCCCATCCAGGCAGAATCTTCCTGGCGGTCCTGGTGGTCGCCTGTTTCCTGTGCTGTACTGGGAAACATGTGGCCACAGGCGGGATGGTCTGGCTTGGGGTGTTTTCTTGTCTGCATGATGTCAGACGTTGGAGTAGGAAAAGAGATTTTTATAAATCTCCCTGAGTTTGTTTATGACCATTTAATATACACAAAACAAAATCCTGTCCTGATATTTTGCAGATAAAAGTAAATGATCCACTGATTTCCCTAAGCGAGTAGCTTACTAAATGTTACGAATTTAAAGAATTTAAAAAAAAAAAAATAAGGAGAGCAGATATCATTCTTTGACCATTAGAATGATTGTAAATATTGGAAAAAAATCTAAAATGGTGAACTAATATTGCCCTCAAAGGAAGGCTTAGTCCAGGCTGATTTGGTGAAACATCCATACGTCCGTCTTCTAAGCCAATTTTTCTCACCCCGGTTCTCAGGGACCCTGAGACAGTTCAGTTCCCTGCCAGACAGTCCACATTTTTGCTCCCTCCCAGCTCCCTGCCAGACAGTCCACATTTTTGCTCCCTCCCAGCTCCCTGCCAGACAGTCCACAATTGTGCTCTCTCCTAGCTCCCTAAAACACTATCAAACAGTCAGTGCTATCAAACATTTGCATTGTTTATGTTACCAAATGAGTGATGAGAACATCTTTACATAGCCGTGATTCTATACTACACCCATTCAGTCTCTCAGTACTCCAGCAAAGTCAGCCACAGCGGTCAGAAGAATGTAGCAGGTGCTGGTTTTGTGTGTGAGCATTTAAAAGCCAGCAGGGGAAGTTTTATGGGTACAGAGAGAGCATAACCAGGTCACCAGAAAATATACCTTATAATAGACGATTGATGAAAGGAGGAAAAAAAAATTTTGTATTATAGTGAATTAATGCTGTTTGTCTCTGTGCAGTTGTTTTCAATGGCAGATTAAGCAGCTCATTTAGAAGGTCTTTATTGTCTATTGTTCAAGGTAAAAGAGCAGACTTGCATAAAAAGTACATTAAATACTCAAAAGTGAAAGCTGCATTTCTCCAGGACACTCTGCATGGCTACCATAATTCCGAGGAATGCAGCCTTGAGAATATTTTGGAGCTTGTTTTTGGCAAGTGAAGCTCACACAGAAGGATTCCCCAAATAAAAATAAAGCACAATAATTATTATCATGATATTTACAAAAAAAGGTAACACTTTACTTGAAGCTATCCTCCATAATTCATTATAATATTTGGCATAAGAATGAATAAAGCTTTACAGAATCTTCTATTGACAGTCATAAGGCATTATACGGTTAATTATAATACTTCATAAGTTTCAATGAAGCTCTCATCAATAATGCATTATACATACCTTCGTAATACATTATGATGTTTGGGGAATTATGGATGCGTTGTACTGAATCATGCCCTGTGATGGGTTGGCCCCCCATCCTGGGTTGTTCCCTGCCTCGTGCCCATTGCTTCCGGGATAGGTTCCGGACGCCCCGCGACCCAGTAAGGATAAGCGGTTTGGAAAATGGATGGATGGATGTACTGAATCATAAAGTTATCTATAGTGCTTTACTGATGAGAGTGCCATAAAGCATTCATAATGCATAATAAACATGGCTATACTGTGTAATGCCTTTCTATAAATATTCATAGACATGTTTATAATGCTTTATGAATTCATGATGATGTGTTGGGAATGTGGTCATAGATTCTTACAGGCATGGCGTTCATTGAAAGTGTTACCAAAAACAATGTATATACTAAGACTTCAACAATGTTCATCAATAACCCAACTACTAGATCCACCCAGGGCTTGCAGTTTGACTCCCCCCATTGTCATTTCCACAGTCTGAGGTCATGCATGATATTATAGAGGACTTCATTACCCATAATCCCTGTTTTGCCCTGGTGCCATTTTCATTCGGTAAGTGTGCATGCATTTCTTTGACTGTTGTTGGTTTTTTTTTTTGTTTAATATAGTTTTTTTTGCACATCACTATTGCGAAGCGTAAGGTTTACAGCATAACATAGTAGCTGAAGGTGCCCACCAGATAAGTTGTATTTTTGTGTTTTAGTTATAACTACATTGTACTGGTCATCTGCATATAATATGGATTGTGGATCTGAAACAGAACGACGACTGGATTGGAATGTTTGGAATTATTAAAGTTTAAGTCAATGGTTTAAGTCAGTCAGTTGTGAGGACGAGCCCATTCCACGAAGCAGGATTTCTTGGTTGGCCAGAAGGCGTCGCATCTAAAGTAGTCTAAGCTAAATGTAAGTGAACAAAGATGAAGTCCGTTTAAACTGGTGTACCTCTGACAAGTTATACGGTCAACCAAGAAATCCTGCTTTGTGCTTCGGGAAACAGGCCCAGCATTCATCGTCTTACAGCAGGTTATAAATGCGTATGGAAAGCCGAGAAAAGTGTTTGCTGACTCCGTTCAAATCTCTGGCTTAGCACTATGTATACCAGATTCTTCCAGATTACTTAAATAATTAATTTGAAATATTGGGTCAATTTTTAGCTCTGATTTGACATCCTTTGTCATTTCTGAAAATTTAGAACTGTATTTGAGTATTTATATTGGTAAGAAAACCGAAACTAAATATGAACTTATTATCTTGCCCTTAAATAATATATTAATATAAAAATATTGACACTTTCAGTGGTGAGCTTCTTTTTACTATAATGTTTACATAATGTAAAATTTAATGACTGATGAGGACTAAGATAAATAATTTTAGTTTTATTTGAGTTTTATGAAAGAACAAAATGAAATATTCATGGGTTTTGTAAACTTGTAAAATGAATCATACATTCCCTGAATTTTACCGTATTGTTTAAGCATCATTTAATTTAATGTAGTAAATATTTTTTAAAGCCTATATGCTTATAGTATAGTACAAGCCCAAGCTACAGTATTGGCAAATCAGAAACATCTAACCCAAACATGTTTAACTGTTTCAGTTTTTCTATGTTAGATAAATTTGTTATTGGGCATGTGAATCTGGATGTGCGATGCATTATGACATTTTAATTCAGCCCCATTCCAAACGATTGTCAAACTACTTAATCTGCATTGTATAATTTCGGGTCAGACATTCATATTGATGTTTTTCCATTTGGCAAACTTACATTATGCTCCACAGTTTCCAAACTTGTATCTTTCCGCTTACGTTGAGCAATCCACAAGAGATTATTGTATGGTTCTTTATTGTAAAGTCCTTCATGAAATACAACATCACTTTGGGCCGGAAGCTGTTTGAACCTTTCATAGAAATTCCCAAAGGTCTGTGTTTATAACTCTAGGTGAAGTTTATTTATGTCCTGGGATTCATCAGAGATGGTGTACGGTTCCATTTAACCCTTACCAGGACTGTTGACACTAGGATCCCTAATCAATGGAGATGAAGATTTGTTGGGGTTACACCAACACCAGGAAGATACCCAGCAATAGATTCATTTTGCCACAGATGTTTTTAAATAAGAGACACCTGTCCCAGTCTTCTCCAAAACAGTGGGGTTAGGGCCATATTAATTTATGTTAAGCAGTGTACTTTTATCACATCTGCTATTAGCAAACATCATGCAATAGGGAATTTCAAAGTTACCCTTTACATGTATTCTCCATGCAAGTCTTTGCTAAATGTCTTCAGACATTTATTAACAGAAAAATGCTACATTTTCTCCAATTTCTCCCCATCAAAGATTATTAATAAAAATAATAGTCAGAAGAAACAGTGCTTGTGGGATTGATGTGGCATACATTTACTGAAATAAAGAGACTCGATTGGCTGCTTATTTTATGTATTTTGTAGCAATAAACATAATAGAAGATATGTCAAATCAGTTTATTCATTCAAAATGTGGCACATCATTTCGCGATATTATATTTTGAAATGTCGTCCTGCTAAGCTCCGATTTCCATGTAGTGCGGTGAAACTTCACAGTAAAGCAAAGTGTTCAGTTTGGAGCAGAAGTTCAACACCTGTTTAGAGAGAGAGAGATGACGGATGTTCACCAGGACATCTAGTTTGGCTGTTACAGAAGTACCTCCTGCTGGCAGTGGAATAGCGCTCCCCTGAAAGTACCCTCCTACCATCTTCAGAGTGCTGTGTGACACATGAGGTTAGGAAGGACATGGACCTTAACAGGGAATGTCCTGAAG
Organism: Isichthys henryi; assembly: GCA_026776945.1. NCBI lineage: Eukaryota > Metazoa > Chordata > Actinopteri > Osteoglossiformes > Mormyridae > Isichthys > Isichthys henryi. The sequence continues at coordinate 7,250,944 of JAODJX010000035.1, read as the reverse complement.
CAGTGAAGCAGTGTATTTGTACGCCTCTGAGTAGACGTGGGAGGTACTGCAAACAGCTGAGTCTGATATAGAACTGGAAATAACCAAATTAGGGTGAAAATTGGGAAAAAAATATAGATTGTATCCACATATGTTTCTGCTTTATTCACCGTGTTTGGAATTATTTGTAAAATGCTTGATGTTTTCTTGATGATTTCTGTTCTCAGAATCCTATTGCCCTGCCCTTTAGAAAAGATTCGGCCATCTTGGTACACAGGTCCTCAGTATCTCTCTCTATCGTGTATTTAAACAGTTATCATCTTCCACATGTCACGTTAAAATACTATCATAGGTCAGCTAATGGTTTACTACACGACTAAATGAAAGGTTAAAGGGTGGTAAAGTTGGGAAGGTTCACCCCATCAACGTCATTGGTATCTCTTATCTTATTACAGTGCATTTCCATCCCAGAATTACATGTCCTTCACCCTATCAAGTACCCTGATCACAATTCGGTCTCACAGGCCATATTAGCTTGCTCCTTGTGCAGACATCGAGGCCTTCTTCTCTTCTTTCAAGCTTCACTTGTGCAGCCAATTAATGACAGTGCTTGTGTATTGCCGGAACATACCATGTCTGTATGCTGCCAGGCTACAGATTTCTGTTTTCATCTCTGGATGGAGTTCAAGAACCGATTTAATTGTGTTTTCCTTGGTGCCATGGGGGTCAACAATTAAAATTTCTGAAGCATGAGCTGGACTGTAAAACCACAATCAGCCTAGCTGAAAATTCTTGGAGATTTCAGAACATTTTTAACAAATGTAGTTCTGTATTCTTCTTTGTTTGGTAGTTGCGCACCGGAGTATTTCTTAAAAAAAAAAAAAATCTATTGCAGAAAACATTGTGAGATGAGCATATACATGTTTAAAAATGTATAACTTCATAACACTGGCACTGAGGTAAGTATTATCTTATTTAACATTTGATTGTGTTTTCATTGAATGTAATCCTCCTGCTTACTACTTTCTGAACCATGGTATACTTGAAACGGCGTCTGTTACTTCTTCCTGCAGTTTGAAGAGTTTGAATAAGTACCCTGTCATAAAGCAACTTTGAGAAATTGGATAAAATTGGTATTATCTGAAAACATCATTCTTGGTGTACAAGGCTCGAACGATGAAATAACACACTTTTTATCCGTAGGAGAATACACAAAAAAATATATTTAACAGCCATTCGATTTGCTGGACTTTCTTAGCTATATTAAATATTAAAATAGGCTGCTTTATAGTGAAGCAGTTCCTTGTTTTCCAAGGGCTACAGTATCATTCCTCTGTTCCTTGAGGTATTAGTTAAGCCATGTATTAATTGTTATTTCACCTTAAATAAAGTGCTCATATGATTGAGACACAACAACAACGTTTTTTGTTTTATTATTAAGTTTCTGTGCTATTTTGCTCATTGAAAGGATATTTCGAAATCTAACAAATGTAGAATGTCCTGCAAACAAAATGTGTCCATTTAGGAAATTCAGGAGCTGTTAATCTCTCACAATTAAAAAAGTGCAGCAGAAATAAGCCAAAGGCAGGGAATTGAAATACGAGGTAAAAATAAATCTGAAATTATCATCGGTAACAGAGCTTAGTTCTATTGGTCCTTTTGAAAATACACAGCATTTCTGTTGGGAGACACTGTGCGCTTAAAATTATTGTAAGAATCATTGGCGGAAATTTCCCTAAAATCAACTTAAAAAAATATCAGCCCCATGTGTGACTAATAGATAAAAAGTGCTTACTTCATATATTTCCACAGGTTTCCGAGTATTTTTTCTCATTATCGGCTTCAATTGCTTCATCAGCTTCCAGTACTTTGATGGGACTGGGTCCCTTTGGATTTGGGTGAAGTAATTAATGCCCAATCCTGCCACAGTAGATTTGTGGTTGTTTACCTTAATACTTCACCATGTTTGTCATGGTATTGCTTCCAGCTGAACAGCCATTTATATCCATATTGTTGTCTGCATATATTGTATTATATACACACATCCATACCCACTGCTGTCATTATTTAGAGACCTATTTAAACAAGGCAAAAGCTTGGCACAACATATTTGGACGGCAGTTTTAGATTCTCCTCCCTCACTTGCCACACCAGTGAAATGTAAGTCGGACTGCTTCCAGGTGGGGTTTTCTTGCATCAGCAATGCAGTTTTCCAGCACTGTGGGGCAAAGCAAGAATCTCTATGGTCTTTCTACCTAATAACTGAATTCTATCACTAAACGCTATGGGATGGCAGCTTTTAGCTACAGTCTGATGAGATATAGCAATGCTGTTTAGGCGGGGTGTTGTTTGAGGTGGATTCATTTGTTTGTTTGTTTGTTCTCACTCAATCTCTGTCTCCTCATCCTCACTACAAAACACATCATGTTTTGAAGCAGATAACCATAGTTGTAGCTGAACAACTCCCCGAGTCACTAGCTGAAACGAGACTCTAATCTAATCACTAATATATCATATCATAAATAATTTTTGGCTGCTGTTTTACATGTAAATTTATAAAGTGTATTTTATTATGAATAGAACTTACAAATACATTTCAATGAAACTGAATTGGGTCTCTTTATGAGACATGACAAAAGAAGCCATTCCTTTTTGAATATTTAAAAACATTTATTAGTAAAGGGGAGATGTCAGGTGAAAACATCGAGCATTTATAAATACTGAGCCTGGATTTGACTGTTCCCCAAAGGTTTTGCATTCTTGTCTAAATATGTATTATATCTAACCAGCTCTTATCTTGCAATGCTTTAAACTCAAAACTGATTGCTCAACATCAGTGGTAAAAGTAGCAGATACGTCCAATCTGAAGTGATATTACCAAACTTATGCACTCCATTCTAGTATTAAAAGTACATCATACCGTCCGAGCGTGACTTTTGTTAGTCTTCACACTCACAGAATCAAAGCATTTTTTTTCTTCACTGTGACTTCTGGGCATCAATTTAACATTAAATCGCTGTGAAAAGTGCTTGTGGTTATCTTGGATTACTCCACTTGCTACCTGTAGTGCTGTTTTTTTCTGATATCAGATCATGTGTCTCGTGTGGGACTGAGTTCAATCGAGACGCGCCTTCTTCACTTAACTCCCTCGCTTCCTCCGCGGTGCGGCCGTCCCCTCGAACATGGAATTATACGCTGTTGGAAAAACTTCAGAGAACTTTCCCATCTTGTTGATTTCTGTCAGAGCCTTGAGATGAAGTATACTAATCCACAAAAGATGCCCAGTGGTCCTGCCTGCAATTTTATGCTGTATTGCATTACCATTATGGGTTCACTGCTTTATCAAGCAGAAAAAAAGAAAATTATTAAAAACCAGCTTTCTGTCCTAGTAGAAGCCCTTCTCTGAAAGCCTCAGTAAAGAGCGTGGGTCTGCCTGGGGGGACAAAGATGGGATTGATTACACAGTTGCATCAGATAGTCTTACCACTAATCTGATGGTCTATCTGCAGCCATATATCTTTATTCATCATTCTCCCAAGTCCGTCATCGGAGGCTCACAGACCTATACGAGCATGGCCGAAACTGCTTCAATCACGCGCTGATGTCATGCCCCCTGGATACTCTGTAAAAATACATCAAACACTCTGCTTGTACATTTGTCCCATCTTCTCTGACACAAGTCTGTATGTTGACAGTCAAAGATATTCTGAGATAGTCTGTTTTGTTTTATTGTTAAGAACAGGCAAAGAAAATCCCCAGGCAAGTTTTTAGTTCATTGCAAATAGATGTGAAAGTCGAGAACTGAACGGTTATTTCATAAATATATTATCACATCATCCTTTTTTAATTTGTACAAAAGAAATTACAGATGGGAGGATTGTTTTTCTTATTAATTTTTTTAAAGTTTCACCACAGTACCTCCTGCAACATGGTGTGTAAAGTGAGACTTCAAAGTAATTTTACTTGGTATAAAACGGGTAGCCAATCACTCCATAACACACATACATTGCCATCACTGAATAGCAGCATTTAACGTTAGATGCACGGCACTGTTTAAATTTTTAAAAAGGATACATTTTATATGTTTCATTTATTCTGGGAAACTTGCTAAATTTGCACCTTAGTTGCAAGTGGAAAAAAATGTGTTTTTTCAATAAAATTTTTATCGGAATTCTGTCACAGTCTGAAATAGCAGTTGGCACCTGCTCACTGGCCTCTATTTCAAGCACGTTCGCAGATGAGTCTTTTGTGCAAGGCCTTCTACGAGAAAAGTTCAAGAGTTCAACAAGGAGGTTCAGTGGACGCATTCCTCAATAAAACAACAGTGCTTGGGAGAAAATGCCAGTGTACGGTGTTCAAACAGCAAAACCTACCAGGATTATGGCAAGCACTTCTACCACCAAAACTGTTACCAGTACATGTAATTCTGCTATTTCTTAAATCATTAACCTAAATTTCTCCATCTCAGTTAGATAGACGTGATTTTTCGACCTTGTGAAAATGTCCACATTTATTTAGGAAATTGGTAAAAAAAAATAGCACTGCCGAAAGAACCTAGTTTTTAAGTGTCTTATCTAGTGAGTAAAGTCTAACTATATGGGAAAATGGGCCCCATATTTAGCCGACACTCCTCATTAACTCTAGCATGTTCTTAGAGCACCGGGGAGACTGATGTGAAAATAGCAGAACAATCTACACTCCATCAGCATTCTTTCTTTATCAGAATTAATTGCATGCCTTGTGCTATTGGTTCACAAGGTTAAAGCAGGCATTGCACCAACTAGGTGTCATTAAAGGCAATAAGCACCAGATCTAATGTTGGATAGTACTACAGCTGCAAAACTGGAAAAAAATACCAATCTGAAAAGTTCAAAACTTCAGTTATTTCCAGTTTTTGGCTTTTATCTTTAACGTACTGTGTGTGTGTGTGTGTGTGTGTGTGTGTGTGTCTATACATTATTTATAGATTATCTTGAATTTCTGTCTCAGTGATTTGTTGTCCTACATCTAAGTTTACCCCAGACATTCATTTATCCAGAACATAGCTGGAACATAGCTTAGTTTTTTACGTCACTCCATCATTTGCAAGTCTAGGCCCTTATCCACTATATTACCTCCTGCCGTAATAAATTACTGTATCACCTTTCCCTTTTCCAATTATGAAAACAGTTTTTATTCAACAGAGAGGAGATGTACACATTAATAAAATACTAGCCCTTCATCCAACATCATTTACTGACTAGATTAATGAGACCAGTGATGTTCTGTTGATTTATTCCATGTTGAGTCATTTGCAGTTTCTTATGGTGATATTTTTATTAGAATTGATTAGAAGTAGTTCATAGTGAACAAGCCAGGAGGGCATGTGGACAGACCTCAATTTAAATTTCATAAATTAGCCCAGGCCCTAGTGAAAATTAAATAAAGCTGTTTCTTTGAGTATAGAATTTGAAATTATTAAGTCACCCTGTTCAAAGCCTCACAGCTGACTTGCAGGCATCTCAAATCGACTATAAGGAAAAGGCAGCGGGTCACATTTTCCTGTCCAATTAACATACAGTCGTTGTTCACCTGAAATATAGAAAATAACTTGGAATCATGAATATTTTTCGGCAAACTTTAATTACAATTTCTGCAAAGAAATTAAGTGCTAACATAAAAGGCTCACACAAAAAATGTCTGTGCGTGTGTATATACGATTGCAAATACTCAGGATGCTGCTGTTATTTCCAGTGCTCAAACTGACTTTTTTCCAAGCATTTTTGTTGTTTCAGTTATCTTAATAACTATTGTGACTAACTAGCTTGAAATTATTCCCACCACGCAAAAAATTGTCCCTGTATTGTTATCCATTTCAGGCCCCTGTAACATTCATATTTTCTCGCACAGACTATATACCCTTTAGCAATTATATTCATAGTAAAAGGAGGGTGATATCCTCCAGTAGCTGTGAGAACATGATGAAAATACACTGGAAATAATGCTGTGAAAATAATACCATTTGTTCTTGTCTCTCAATGAATAAAAACAGGAATGGAATTTTATCCTCTTCTTTTATGCATGAATGCTTGGCCAATGAGGTAGTTTTTACAATCAGCATTTTATCATTCACTAAGGCACTATTCCTCACGACATTACGTCCTATTGTGTATGATTAACGCTATTTAAAAATTACGATTTAACCTAATTTGCTATAATAACATTGACCCTTAAGGACCATTTCATGGTAATGTGGTAAGCGTAAAGGCTGATAAATTTTGAAATTGCTCTCCTTTGCATGTTTTGACATGTACACAATCAGGTTATCATTGTTCTTCTTAAAGAACAATGAGATCTGTTACTAGACATTCAATGGAAGGGTGCGAGTATCACAGATGGCACTGGCCATATCTGTCCACACTGCGCAGTGACATTTCCCTCAAAAATCAACAGTTACTCAATGTTTATCATTTTGTAGCTAAATCATATGTGAGCATTCTAAAATGATATGCTTTACCCATTTTTCGTGTACAAGTGAGAAGGTTTAATCATTGTTTTACTTGTTCTCACTGTTTGATAAAGACACAATAACTGAAACATAACTAAAAAAGGCTCAAATTTTGACACATCCAAATATTCAATTGATAATACAGCTGTTTGATTACAAAAATCATAATTATTTTGGTCAGTATTGGGATGACAATTATTCAACACGATTACTCATTGACTTTGGAAATCACGCATTGATTGAACTTTTAAAAAAAAATGACTTTTAAACAGTGGATTTACTTGAAATTACTTTACTTGAATATAATTCAACTGAGAAATAAAATGGGACTGGAAAGGGAGGCACAGGATTTATAACACAGGACAAAACGGGGGAATCACTGCAAAACGAAATGTGGCAGAATAATTTCATCTCAATTATTTTGTTTTGATAATCACTGGAAGCCAAAATCGTAATTGAAATTTAAATTTAATTAATTGCCCGGCCCTACTTGATGTGCTGTAACTGTCTCTGCAATTCAAAATGAAATGTATGTCTTAAAAATAGAAAAAATTAAGTAATGAAAATGTAACTGCAGTGTTGAGCTGTTCTTCAGTCACTCTTGCACTGTGTCCAGGCCTTCCTTAATACTATACAATAATATACCTAATTCACCTAGAAAGTGGTCAGGATTCTATTATATTATTATATTTATTTAATTGAAATAAATACACAGACAATAAAAAAGAATGTTACCGTCTCTTCTTATCTGTGTCGTAATTGTGTCTTGAAGTCTTAATCTATTTTGAAAGCAAATGTGGAGCCACAGTGGCTAGAAGAACAAATGACAAGGGCTTTTGTCCTTTAACTGTGACAAAACAGAGCTAATAGATTGGTCCTTGACAAGTGAAAATGTATGGTGTTATAGAGGATGAAAGAGATGGAAGGCTGGAAACCTCCTTCATCTTCGTCTCGATTCAATGCAAAAGAAAACAGAACTGAGGAATGTCACATCTCACTTCTGTGACACACAAGTGCTCATCCATCATTCCTGGCAACTTAAATCCCGTTCATTCACTGCACAGAGTTAATACGTAGAGTACTTTAAACTGCAGACATTAACAGAATTAAACTTGATACAGGATGAATTATTCATATGAAAGAAGCCGTTCAACACCCATTTTGCCATATATACGAGTATTTATCACAAACATAAAGGATCCTGCTACTTTGTCAGTCTTTAAAAATTGAGGGGAAGTCTTCTCCGGCTGTTGGGAAAAGAAAAAACGAACAAAAAAAAAACAACATATGGTAGTGAGTGAAACTTTGAGTGTTACTGGGCCTTGGCCACGAATCTAGAAAAAGGGTTAAGTTTCAGCCCCATGGTTTGGATGCCAAGGGAAGTAAAAGGGCATGTGAATCAGGACCTAAGTAAAAAAAAAAATAAAATAAAGAAAAATAAAGAAAAAACACTAATGAAATGGGAGTGAAAGATCTGTCACTGATTCAGTAATAACTACTAAACTGAAATTCCAGTTTGTCACGAAGCCCATTATGTATTAAAATCCCAACTGTGCATCTGTGAGCATTGTTCATTTGCGTTAAATCTTAATACACTCAAAGAAACACAATTACTGCAAATCTGATGTTTAATGTGTAGACTTATGTGGTTTGATGATGCTGATTAATAAATCCATCTAAAAATGATGAATTTAGTCAAATGGTACAAGGAGCAACTTGCGCAGGGTAACTTACAGCAGTGCATGTTAGGTTAAGTGCCTTGGCTCTGGGGATGTGAACCTGTAAATGCATAATCACAGTTGTTAACCCCTTTCCTGCTTGATTTTTAGACCCTTGCCCTGCCTGATTGTATATACAGAGACCCTACTGAAGGTAATCATAACCTCGGTCTCACTGTTCAGTTCTATATTTGCTGATTTTTGTTGCACTACACTGAAAAGTGAAAGAAGCGGCCCATATGGAGGTAACGGTATGTGTGTGAATCCCACTCCCCGTTAATTTACCAAACGTTAAATTGCTCTTTTTTTTGTGCAGGATTGTCTTAAAATGTATTATTTATCAAACAGCCCGCATGCATGTATTTTCCGCCACCTGTGAGTGACGCGCTTTCCACGCCACCAAATGCAAATGAGATCTCTGCCTCGTTAATAATTGAGCTTAGAAGTACATCTTCAAAGTGCAGGCAGCAGATGTCTCACATCTCAGGAGACCTTATCTTGGAGGAATCAATAAATAAGGCAGAGAAGTGTTAAAAAAGATGCTGATCACTTTCCCTGAAGCTTGGGTTGAAACGTGCTCAGTGAGAAGATTTCCCTCAAAGAGAACCTTAAAAGACAGTTCTTCTTCTGAAATCTCCTCACATCCATTAAAACAGACAACATGCTCTTGTCATGATTTACAAAATCTGTTGCTAACAGAAATCACTTTTAAATTATATTTAAAGAACACCCTGTACTTGCATTAAGATGAAAATGTCCCTTTTGTAGTGTATATCTTAATGTAGTCTATTTGGTTTAGTGCCTGTAAAAGATGTATATGGAGAATTCATTTCACTAATTAAATAGCACTTTACTCACTTTGTCGATGACTGTATGGTGTTATAAAAAAAGTCTTTGACAAAGTATTTGAAGTGTACTGGGCAATGAAATGGGAAATTGGCAAATGATATCGCTTCTCATCTCAAGGGCCACAGAGTCAGCAGAACAGCCACTGCTAAATTCTCATTAAATGAGCAAAACAATGGAAAATGCAGAACCCAGGGTTCCATCACCATCCCTCTCTGAGAATCAATAGTTCACACTTCTCCCAGACACGGATGAGGCATTAATGAGCTTCAAACTGTAGTGGGAGCTAATTAAGACCTATCCAGAGTGGGTGACTCTACTCTTTTAATAGATTTGTGAAAAATGTCATCACTGGGGGATCGATAATCACAGAGACGAGCGGCAGCGGGGGGTAATGGGGACGTCACTGATAACTCTCTGCCTGAGACATAATGGAGAATATATTTTCGTAAAGTGACATGCAACAAAAAAGAAAAATATCACCATCGGGAACACGTGTGGATCACCTTGTGTCTGTACATTTTACATCAGCATAAAATACATTTTAACAGCATAAAATAACAGCAACCAATATATATCTGCATTTGAAAGCACACAGGCCAGAGCACACGGTAACTCTTAAGCTAATTATTTTACTTGCAGCTAATGTTTTCTGATCTTGAAAAACTAAGAGATGTATAAGAGTACATATACCCACAACAAGTATACTGCTAATATATATCAGGATTATATCCTGGTGGATGATCTGTGGGAGTTATCTAGCACATTTCTAAAGGGGCACTAATCTAGCACTTTTTTTGATTGAGCGATCAGATTGATTTCTCCCCAAAAAGCACCTTTTCACGTAAGCAACAACTACACAGCTGAAGAATGTGTTTTAAAACACAGGACTCTAGAATAATGACATTTAGAATTTTCTGGCATTTATGAGACCTCCAATAACACTGGACAACAAATGGCTATTTTTTTTTTTGTGATACACCCCTTCAGAGGGCATACAAATATAATTGCAGCTTGGCTGTATGATGTGGGAATGAGAAGCATGAAATTAACTTTTATTGAGTAACAGATTAAGATTAACAATGTTTCAGATACACAGCATAACTTCAGCAGGGCTGAGAGGGTTTTGCCTTTAATTTTTGTTTGTTTTGTTTGTTTGTGTTGCGAGTGTCTAGTGTATCTCGTTTCTGTGTCCAACAATAGTCAGCCAGCATAGTATTTGTCCATTTTGGCAACGTGCTGGAGAAACCATGTGACTGACGTGTTGCACTTCATGTTTCTCTATCTGCCAAGAAGGTTCTCGACCTGTTGAATGTATTGTGGTATCGATGGCTTGACCAAAAAATTTTTTTTACAAATAATACATGATACTGTATGTTGATTTTAAGGTGATTTTTCTTTTCAGCAGCCCAAAATCTATGAGACACTGACAATTGTTCATAAAACAATACATTTATTGTCCCGTATCATAATTGCTGTATGTGTTCTTTTAGTTGTGACCTTCTCCCAAAGATTTATACAGCAAAATTGAATGTTCAGCACACATTTATCATGTAAATTTGGCTATGCCTGGTCATTAAAGACAAGTCCTGAGAAGTAAATAAAGCAAGGAAGGAAATCCTTCTAAACAATTAGCTCTGAGTAACTCAGGAGTACATATTTGCCAATTTTATCACTCCTGATTAAGAGGTCAGTTGGACCACAGCCAGCCAGCTAGTCTGCTGTAGAACAGGTGATGGGGAAACATTCGAGGGGCCTTGGAGCAGACGGGATCTTTAGAGGGGGGGGGGGGGGGGGGGGGGGGGGGGGGGGGGGGGGGGGGGGGGGGGGGGGGGGGGGGGGGGGGGGGGG
>JAODJX010000035.1:7197989-7211076 GCA_026776945.1 Isichthys henryi | reverse complement strand
TGCTTCCGGGATAGGCTCCGGACCCCCCGCGACCCAGTAAGGATAAGCGGTTTGGAAAATGGATGGGTGGATGGATGTTTGCAGCTACAATATATCAGAATATTTCTGTTTTCACTGACACCCCTCTTGCAAAATTGCAAAATGATAAAGCAATGGGTAGATTGTCTGGAATTGAAAATCTCTCTCCAGCCAGCTGACCTAGGTTGGCAACCCTGTAGATAGATAGATAGATAGAATATCTATCTGTATTAGATTAGACAAGAAAAATATAAAATTCTGATAATGATTATTGTTATTACTTTTAATATTGTTGGTGATATTATTTACTTTTTCTTTGATTTAAGAGAGTACAGACCAGAATGAATCGCTTCTACTCTGACAGCATGTCTACAGGGAATACCAACAAAACATTTCATGCATATCACAATATATACTCTAGATTTCAAAGGGCAGGCAGATTTTTTTGCATTCTCTGCACTTCCTCCTTTCACGGCTTGTGCTGTCTTCTGTTTCAAACATTGATTTGCATTCCGGTTCAAGGGTGGCAGGTTCCTTTCCTTTGAATTTGTTTGATTTTTCCTGACCATCTTTCCAACCTCGCAGAAGTGGTAATAAATTCAATTTCCGCCACACAGTAGACTTCTTGTGGTCAAAGATTTCAAACAAGCGCAGTAAATAATGTGATGCTTGTCAAAATCTAAAGCAATGTTTTTATTGGTTTGAAAACTGTATACATTGAGTGAAGCTAAATATGCAAAATAAATATGCTGAATACTGCAAGGTGATGAGTCATACAGCAAGACCGGTTTTTCAGATAACAGCATTAATATTCATATTAATAATTCTATAGCCCCACCCTGGGTTGTTCCCTGCCTTGTGCCTGTAGCCTCCAGGATAGGCTACAAAATTGGATGGATGGATGGATCTGGGTGGGATTCTCACTCCTATGAATTTCTGCACCGTTTACCGTTTCTTGACCTCCCCAAAGCGTCCTTGGTGTTTCCTTTCCGTTTTCTTCTCATAATCTTGTTACTATTAGCATTGCCGTTGAGTGCAACAAATGCACCGTGGCGATGCAGTTCGGTGTGGATGTGCAACCACCCGTTTCCTCTGTCCTCCCGCTTGTCTGGGGGCTTAGGGAACTGGAGATTAAGCCAGTGGCATGTTGCCTAACTTAGTTCAATGTGGGAAGGAAAAATTAGGGTCTTTTCAAACCCCCCCCCCCTTCCATATAACCCCCACTTTAGTTTCCACTCATCATTTCCTTTTAACAAAGGAAAAGAGGCGTGCCAATACTAATTAGTCACATCAAATCCCTGCAGCGGATTCGTGAGTCAGAAATCTCCAAAGTTAACCTACAGAAGTGCATGCGGATGGAAGAGCTTAATAAAGTCTAAAGACCAGAAGGAAATGGGGGGAAAATACAGACTAGTGAGGTCATTCCTGACCTTCTTTGAAAATAAACGACAAAACCACAGCAGAGGGAAATTGATAATCTATTATGCCTAATTTCCCCCTTCTGTGTTAGTGGTCCTCCACTAAGACCCGCTTCAGGGCAGTGAAGCGGGGACGAAGTGATCAGCGGTGCTGAAATATTCTCATCACTCCGCCAACAAATAAATGTCCATGTTTCCTGTGTTAGTGGCACCTAAATATTTACAAAACTTACTCTGTTTTTATAAGTGGTTCTTTGGAAGAAAAATGAATTGCATGAAAAATTAAATACTATGGCAGCAATGGAATGATAATAAACAAAAATCACTATTGATCATGGTTTGGTGCATTTTGTCGGAAAAGAGTTAATTACTAGAATACCAGTAGTCCAAATAACGCACATTTTAAATAACGCCTACAAAACAAACTTCATATCTTCTATAAGGTAATAATATGGATTTCATTATTTTGTTTAACAGTACAAGCCAATGATATTTCATAAGAGAGACACTGTTTCCTTTTAGCATGCTTTGAGTTACACTGTGTTGACTTGCATCGCAAACGTGTAAATAACATACCTTTTGAGCCTTGTCTACGAGAAAACCGTCCCTGTTTTACTTTGCCTTACCACAGCGTTTGTGGAGACCAGATTTTTCGGCTTGAAATGTGCATTAAGCTGGTTAGAAAATAAAATTAAATAAAATAGAGGTATGTTTCCTCTACAGTAAGACAGCAGTGAATAGATGTATGTTCTTTAGTGCATTTACAGGTTCGCTGTACCGTGTTAGCTGTCAGCGGTGAAGAGACCCAGTGAACGGAAAACTGGCCCGCGTTCTGTTGAGTGGGTTAGACAGCTGGGTTCCTATCATTGCTTGGCAGTGATGTCTGCCGCTGGGTACATACAGAGCTGTAGGTGGAACTGAGTGAATTGCAATCTCTTACACTGTCCTGTGAGGCCTGTAGCTTATGGACTGATAAGCGGGAGGCTGGCTGGCTGGCAGCGGTCACAGCGGAGGGAGCGTGTTGAAGTCCCCCACCTCCAGCTGCCACGAGAATTAAAAAAATAAAAATAAAATCACCCATTCCAGATTGGAAAATGGGCAAAATGACACAGAAATGAAAATGTTGGATCCAAACAGGATCCTTTCATTTTGTAGTGCAAAATGCAACAAGGATTCATTGCAAGATGACAAATAAACAGCTGGCTGTCTTCACATTTGCTGTACATGTGACATAACATAAGGGAATTATATATATATATATATATATATATATACACACACACACACACACACACACAGAGCCGCAGAAAAAATTAAGAGGCCACAACACAATTTTATAGCTGTGTGTCTCTCAGTAATATATATTTTTGCAAATTCCAGTCTGGTTCTTCCTTGAGCTAGCAGTGCACTTCACACCTGCATTTAATGTTTCCCACTCCTTTGGAAGGTCACTTGATGTCATCCTACGTTTCATGAGAAGCTGTCAGATAAGTTGATGGTCATCTCTGGCATTAGGAAGTCACTTCCACCCTCAACCTGGCTGGTTACTGCTTGTTCCCATGTCTCCTGCTTCACCTTACTCTTGTTTACTGCTGTCTTAGAAACTTTGAACCTGGAAGCAGCCTGCTTCTCAGCGTAACCTTCTGCCAGCAGAACCATGATTAAACCAGGATTTAAAAACGCAGATTTGTTTAAAAATATAGAGTGGTCTCTTAATTTTTTCCGCGGCTGTATATACATTCAAACTCTGCCCTGTGCTTCCTAAGTTAGGTACCTGGACATCGCAACCCCAATTTCCTAAGCAGTTATTGAACCAGAATCAATGGATGTATAGATGTAAGAGAATTGATGGTCCATCACTGTTCACAATCCTGATTAAAATAAGCAAGCAGATTTATAGCTATGTCCCAAGGAACAGCTTTGGGTGCATTTTAAATCATTTATCCCATTAAACTGGTTGAAGGCAAAGCGCCTGAATGATGCCCTGAGCTGGAGGAATACGTACAGTTACACACGCTTTCATTCTGACTGAGAGATGCTACATATTTATTTCGAGACTCACTGCACTTCCTTGCTTGGCCATAAACCTGGCACAGGTACTGAAATGCTTGAGAATGGAGAAGGCAGTTTGATATTCCAAGATCAAACAAACAAGTAAATAACCATTTGTGGCATTTTTGTAAAGAACTCTGTGTGTGTGTTTTTTTTTTTTTTGTCGTAATTGTAGAAAAATCACATTTTCAGAAAAAAACTTTTCCATAAGACAAACACCATATTCAGTTGAAGAAGGAAGATATGTATATATCAGTTTTTCACAAACACATTTATGATACTATATAGGATGGAAAAGTAATCCATGGAATCTGATATTTTCCCACAAAACCAACAAAAAATAAATAAAAAATGTATACCCCATGGAAACATATCTATTTTATAATTACTGCTTTATTCTTGTATATTATGATGATCATAATTAATAAATTATAGTCTCATACATATGTGTAATAAATAATGGCTTTGGGTCTTCAACATGGACTATAGCCTTAATTGAGTGTAAAATTGAGATAACAATGTTTTAAACGGTTCTTGTGGTGACTGAAAGTAAACAATCGTGAAAAGTGGCTGAAAGTAAAAAAAATGTGGAATGTGTGCATCCAGTCGCAGCAGACTTTCCACAAGATCGATCACTGTCATAACAAAATCTAGACAGTTTGACTGCATTACACTAATGGATTAGGAAAAAGCGTCAGCTGAAAATATAAAATCCTCATTCTAAAACAATTAAATTGATTGGCTGTATTTTGGATTCTTTGCCCAGCAGATTAGGGCACGCATTAAAGTTGTGTTGAAACTTAAATGTAAATCTTACTCTAAATGTGACTGAATAAAACGTATTATTTATGGAAACTTGCCTGGGAGCCGGCTGCACTGGATAGTGTTCACATTGTGCGTATTAGAAAAGATTGGACTGGCCAGAAGTGAGGAGTCGGACCAGTCGTTTTTGTGGACAACAGGTCGTGCTATCTGGGACTTACAGTATGAGCATTAAAACACAGGATTTGTGACCTGAATATGCAGCTACCAGCTCTGAGTTGTAGTCATGTTACCATGCCATTGTTTTGGCCATAGATATGTGGGGATCTTGGTACAGGAAGGTGATTGGTGATGACGGGTAGATGAGATGAAACAAGTTGAGGCGGTGACATCAACAGGAGGTCATACGGAGGTCACTGAAGTTGGCAATCAGTGATTGCTTCAGAGGCGGTCGCATGCTTTGCTGTGTGTCCCTGTTCCACGCTTTCACACAGAGTGATTTGGGATGTAATTTCCACCCTCTGCAGGGAGAAACAAAGCAAGCTTTCCATTGGTCCACTACAACAACCGGTGTGCTGCAGTGTTGCTACATAAACGCATTGAGAAGCTCTCTGAGCTGTATCCCTGCAATCTGGGAATTGCACACTCGCAACGAACCAGGCCAGCCACTGCTTCTTATGGTTTATGTGACTATGACGCATTTTCATTGTTAAGTTGCGAGCACGCTTTGTTCTTTATTGCTGAAATTGATGATTTGTATTTTAAATAGTTTTGAAATGTTTGATCAACTTGCATGTATGTAATATTGCTTTCCTCTGCTTTGTTTATACCAGTCATTAGATATGACTATTTCTTAGGCCTATGACATCACAACGATGTCACTTGGCAACAGGAATTTTTCAGCGCTGTCATAATCTTATAGGACCACCGTTATATATGTGGTCCGCCATTGACTGAAATGTCATCATGTAGTGCATCAGCAAAAAAAATTCTGCTCACATCATAATTCCTACCTCATTGCCGGATCATCACTGCTTAGGGGCAACCAAGTTGACGACTCTGGTTGAGGGAGTGTGCTTGGGGTCTCTACTGACCCATAGCGGGAGGTGGCGTAGTCAGTCTCTAGGAACAAAGTTGGATTTTCCACATCTTCCGGTACCACATATACTGCGCCCATATTAGACACTACAGGAACACTGGAGGCAATACACTATGTGCTACAACTGAGGCCAAAAATTTACATGCATCAAAGCTAAGGATTCAAACTCAATGTTCACAGCTCCTCACTTGTCAAGTGAGCGCAGAATTCCTGTATGAAGTCAATCAGGGTATCTGCTTTAAATTTATGCAGTAATGTCGAAATAAAGCAGATTTATTTCAGTTTTCATTTATCATATCAGATTTTCGGTAGACATTGAAAATGACATTTATAAAGTGACCGAAGCAGTAAATTTAAACAGCATGGCATGTTTCAAAAAGTGTCTCTTAAATGTTTTCTGCTGTGGATAAATGTAGCCTTCAGTGTAGTATCATTCCACAACAATTAAGAATATTAAGCTGTTTCCAATAGCAGAAGGCTACAACTTGCCATCTGTACACATGGAGAGAAGCTGACATTTACTATTATACGATACAATTTTTTTCTCATTTCTTCTAAAGGGGCACAGCATGAATCAACACAAAGGGAAGCCAGCCACCAGTATTTTGAAGGCATTGTAGATGTTGGAGCAAGATTTTAATACTCATGTTCAGGAGCCAGGCAGCTAAACGGATCTGTCCCCCTGCTGTGAGATGGGAGTGCATTGGATACCAGCACTGTTTACACTGGTCACTCGGGTGGGAAGTGACTATGAAAATAAAAAAAAATTGTGATAAAAGGTCAGGGAAACAATATGATTTTTAAAATAAATACCATATAAGGTATTGCTACACCCCCCCACACACACATTTTCAGAGTATATCTATCCATCTTTTATGTAGTTGCTTACCTTGGTCAGGGTCATTGGGATAAATTATACAAATTTTAATAAACACTCTTTCTACAAGTAGGAATGACACCCTGCTTTATTCACTTCAGTCTTCTAAAATTCTTCTAGAAATACAGAATTTCTTCTTGGTTTTTTCCAGGATTAGGAAATGAATATACACTATATGGGCAAAAGAACTGGGACATCTGGCCAATACACTCAGAGGATCTTTTATGACAAAGCTGGTCCCTCCCTTTGCAGATATAACAGCTGCCACTCTTCTGAGAAGGCTTTCCACCACATTTTGGAGTGTGTCTGTGGGAATTTTTGCCCATTCATCCAGAAGAGCATTTGTGAGGTCAGGCACTGATGTTGGATGTGAAGGCCTGGCTCACAGTCTCCATTTTAGTTCATCCAAAATGTGTTGGGTGGGGTTGAGGTCAGGGCTCTGTGAATTTCTTCTACATCAAACTCACCCAAACACGTCTTTATGGACCTTGCATAATTCACTGGAGCACATTCATGCTGGAACAGAACAGGACCTTCCTTCCCCAAACTGTTCCTACAAAGTCGGAAGCATAGATTTGGGCGAAATGTCTTGGTATGCTTAAACACAGTTCCCTTCACTGGAACTAAGGGGTCTAGAAAACCCCCTGAAAAACAGCCCCATACTATTATCCCTCCTCCACCAAACTTTACAGTTTGCACAGTGCAGTCAGGTAGGTAATGTTCTCCTGGCATCTGACAAACCCAGACTCATCCATCAGGCTGCCAAGCAGAGAAACGTGATTCGGCACTCCAAAGAACATGTTTCCACTGCTCCAGTGTCCAGTGGTGGCATTCTTTACACCACTCTATCTGATGCTTGGCATTGCGCTTGGTGATGTGAGGCTTGCGTGCTGCAGCTGCTCGGCCATGGAAGCCCATTCCATACGTACTGGCATACAGTTTGTGTGCTGGGGCTAATGCTAGAGGAAGTTTGGAACTGCAGTTATGGAGTCAACAGAACATTGGTGACTTTTACACGCTGTGCACCTTGGCGTTTGGTGATCCGGCTCCATCACTTTACATGGTCTGCCACTTCATGGCTGAGTTTCTGTTGTTCCTAAATGTTTCCACTTTGCAGTAATACCACTTGACTGTGGAGTATCTAGCAGGGAAGAAATTTTACAAACTGACAAACTAGCAAAGGTGGCATCCTATGACTGTACTACGTTTTGAATTCACTGAGCTCTTCAGAACGACCCATTCAGTCACAAATGTTTGTAAACCTGACTGTATGGCTAGAGGCTTGATTTTATACCTGCAGCAATGGGTCTGAATGAAACACCGGAATTCAATGATTAAGAGGTGTGTCCCAATACGTCCATTCATACACTGTATATGGAAAAAAAAGTTACTTTCTATGAAGCTGTCATCTCTGATGCATTATAGATGTTATCATTATAGATATGAATGCATCCTTACTTCACTTGAAACAGACAAACTGTTATGCATTTTGTCGCAGTATAACCTTTTTGATAACAAAAACAAATAAGGTATTAATGAAGTTTTATAATGTTTTATGAAGAATTGGTAAAATGGTTATTAGCATTTATGATGATGGAGGATATTGTATTATAATCAACATTATAATGCCTTATGACTGTTAACAGAAGATGCTATAATGCTTTATTAATTCCTATATTGAGCATTATCATGCATTATGGATGATTTGTAGTGCATTATGAATGTGTCAATAATGCATTATAGATGAGAGCTTCACAGAAACTATGCAGAGAAGTTCCTCAACTAACATGAAAGCTTAGCTAGTATGAAACAAGTCAAAACATATAAAATAAGCAAAATATAACTGCAACAAAACAGCCATTCCAGCAGTGAAACAGGAGTGCAATGACACTAACAACTTTAAGGATGAATGAAAGACAATTTAAGCGTAAACCCAAATAGGGAGGTGGGTTGCTTCTGTTTGTCTCATTGGTGGAAATTTTTTTCACTTTTTTCGTGCGGTTCTTTTTTTTTTTCTTGAACATAGTGGTCGGATTGTAGATGGCTTCATCACCCTTAAAAATACAGAAATCTAAGCCTGATTATGACTGTAAACCAGTTGCTGGTCTCATCAGTAATGAAACTGTCATCACATATCATGTCTAGCTGCATGACTTAAAGTGGAAAATGATTGAGGTTGACTAGCAAAGGGCATTTGAGTCTCATTTACAGGCACACTGAAATGACCCCCAAGACATTCTATGTCACCAATAAATAAGTGTTTAAACTAGTTTCGCATATTACTTCTTGGATTTGGGCAGATATATGTTCACTGCAATAATCAAAAGATTTTTGCAAGAGCTTCAAAATAGCAAGGAAAGAAAACACATTTACAACCATGTTGGTAATTGAAACCCATCCGTTCATAGAGTTGTCTTATGTAAGGTCTCAGAGGTAAAGGGCGCAAGGCTGGGAATAAGCCATCGCAGGGCACTCAAAGCTACCATCCATTTTCCATACCCACTTGTCCTTTGCAGGGCATTTCCAATTCATCTTAGCAAGGTTTTTGGACTGTGGGGGGAAACTGGAGAACCCAGAAGAAACCTCACAATGACACAGGGTGAACAAGTCAACAGCACACATGCAGAGCCTGAGCGGTCACTCGAACCCTGGTCTACAGTGGGGTGAAGTGACTATGCCAACCACAGCACCACCATGATAGTGCACATCATATTATGCATAAGAGGATGCAAAAATTGATGCAAAACAGTGGAAGGAATTCAAAACCGAACACAGGAGAAATGCTTTGACGTTGGAATGTTCAGCCTGTGACATTTTCAAACCTTGTATTACGAGAGGCACTGAGTGGTCACAAAATTTCGAAGAGACACGCAAAGAGCCAAAATAGCGAGGGGGGGTACGGGACCTTAATGCTCCACACCTGCAACTTCAGCAAACAATGGCAACTGAAAACAGATGTCAGCAACCATGTCATTATTTTACGAGTTTTCAAAGTGAAATAACCCAGGGCCTCCTCGTCCTTTCTGGGCCCATCTATGTCTCTTGTCACCGAAATAGACCTGACATTACCTTGCTTGTCCCAGATTCCGACTCTTTGATTCCCCAATAAATGGCAGGGATGTGTGGAGATGGCTTCCTTTGTTAATTAAATGATTTTATTTATTTTTTTCATGGGGATACCGTGAGTTGAAGCTACCCCAGATCTCCTCAGAGAACAGAGGAGCAGAGGTGCATGGGGTAGCAAAGAGGGGGGGTGGCGGGCTCCTGCCATTATAATGACAGGACATACCTTGTTTAGGTTGTGTTTAAATATTGCTTGCGTGCAGCCGGCAGCTGAGATGCTCATGCATGGCTTTCAATTAAAATGCATTACTGGAGGCAACCCCAGGAACCCATAGATTTCTAGCTGACTCATGCCCATGTCTTTTAAAGCAGCGTGAATGCAGAAAATCCCACTGACTTTCCGCTGTCCTTTCATCAACGAAGGCCAAGATTGTAGCTTTCAGGTTGCGGTGGTGCGGTCTGCGGCAGAGATGGGTCGCACTCTCCCGCCCGCCCCCCCTTTCCCCTTCCACACGCGGCACGCCTCTTCGGTACTCTGTCATTGTGTCTTAATGATGGTAACTGTCCTTTGAAATACCTTGCGAAGTTCTGTCGCGCCTATTAAAAGTAGCAGCAGCAAGAAGCCCAGTTAAAATGGGCCGAGTGGGTTGACTTTTATGGGAAGCAGAAATCTGGTTTAGATCTACTGTGAGTCACAACTGTCTGGGCGCAGCAAGCAGTATGAAAAGTAGATAATAATGCAACAAAATCAGAGACCACTGTCTTACAGATTAGTTAAGTCTGGATCTGGGGAAGAGGGTAAGGGTATTGTCAGGCTTTGATCTGCCATCAAGAACAGAATATAAGCTGCACCGATGTAGGGAAACAGTGAAAAGTATAGCTTGTCACCATTGGGCACAAGGAAAGAAAATGCTCTGTCTTTCTCTAACTTCTGCACACATTTTAATGTGGGTTTTCCATGTGCACATGGGGTGAAAAGTTCATTGGGCAAGTAAATCCGTGAATGTATATTATTGCAATAGGCAAGCTTGGATATATATCTTGGAATGCCACAAATTCTGAAGCTGAATCTCATGTAGAGAGTATTAGGTACTGATTCCTGGGATAGATGAGACATATTTAGGAATATTTCGGACAAATTTAAACACTACGTAGCTGTATGCTGTACAGTTTATGAATTCAATGGCCTTTTGTAAATATCAGATTAACAGGGGAGATACAGACAGGATAAAGTTTAAAGCCTAAATGTCAAAACAAAATGCTGGCAGACGTCAAATTGTTTTATGTTGTGAAATCCCGAAGAAAAATTGTTATATTGATGAGACAAGGATAAATATTTACAAGCACAAGTATTTTCAACAATAAAACATACAGTGCCTGGTTTTACGCCTGGCGCAAACCGGAGCCAGACACGACGCAGGTATCTTTGCTAGTATGAGCCCAATACAGTGGTCATTTTCCCATCAACAGCCCATGTCGTTTAAATAGCAAATATACTTGTGCCCATGTGAGCGCCTGTGGGCGTGTCGGTCTGAAAATGAGGCGGAATCACGTGTACTGCTGGCATAGTGGCATTTTGCGGCAGCAGAATGTGATTGTACTTTTGACCGAATAACAAGGGGAGTACCGGCACCTGGCACCGAATAACATTGGGAGTACCGGCACCTGGTACAGAATTACATGGGGAGTACCGGCACCTGGTACAGAATAACATTGGGAGTACCGGCACCTGGTACAGAATAACAAGGGGAGTACCGGCACCTGGTACAGAATAACATTGGGAGTACCGGCACCTGGTACAGAATAACATTGGGAGTACCGGCACCTGGTACAGAATAATAAAGGCACTTGAAGTAGGTAAAACGTTTCCCCATGGGGATAAACAAGATATCAGTATTCTATTCTAAAGCTAGTTGCCCAACGTGTTCGCTGCTGTCCTGTCCTGTTACTGTCGTTCAGCTCCTTGCCATGGGGATCACGCTAGATAAAAAAGACTCTAGAGTTAGAATCTCAATGGGAACCCAATCAGAATGTGAGACATCAAGTGCACAGGACATCACAATCCATTATGACAGAACTTCATAAGATTTTACCATGGAAAGGGAAAAGCCTGTGGATTCCTAACTTTTACAGGAACCATACGATTGCAAGTTAAGTTGCCTGCAACTACCAAAGACAAATAATGACAATGGCATTTCTCACTAAAGTTGAATAAGAGCTGCTCCATGCATATCGGAAATGTGATTTGGAAGCCTTTGCCGCTAAATGCTTTCTTTGGTATTGTGCATGTTCAAATGTTCATACATTTCAAAATTCATGTGTGTGAACAGCATTGCTAAAATATTTGGAAACGAATAAATAATACAGATTATTAAGTAATAAATAAAAATAATTATTTATGTTTCAGCTTTTATTTCCGACCCCTTGGAAATACTGGAAGTTCAGTAAAGTTTGATTGTATTGATTATATTGTATTTTATTATAATACAAATAAAAATGGTTGTTTCTTTGTTGAACTAGTCTGAAAATATCTTTTCTTCAGTATTTGTAACCTTTAGCCACCTAGAGGAAGGCAGAATGGGTTTAAGATATTTGTTGCATTGGCCTTAATAAAAAGAAAATGACATCAATTCAGATGAAACATCACATTTCTGAGATTTTTCTTTTCTTTCAATAAACTGTCACACTCACAGGAGGCTCACTTCAAGCTGAAGAAATGCAGGAGTTTCATTTTATCTCCATACATCTCACACAACTTTCAAAATAATTTACTGACACATATAAATATAATCAAATATAAATATGTATTCTTGGTTTACTTGAAATGGATGGCCTATAGCACAAGCCCCCATTTTTTGTCTTGTCTTGTTTTGTTTTTTAATAAGGTACCATCTGCAATTTGTTTTCCTTCAGAAAGTATCTGAATTGAAACAAGCTAATTACACATTACACCTAACAAGGTGGTCTTTTTCCAGACATAATGATCATGACCATATGTTTCAAATACGGAGAGTCTTTCAAAGGCAGATTATTTTAATGACTTCTTCCTCTGGCATGTTCAGTAATAAGCAGTATACCAGAAACACTGTTTTATTATACTGCATTAGAATTACATTTCTTAAAACACAATTCTTTTAGCTTTGAGGGAATATTCTGTGATAATTTGAATAATCAATTTTTAAGGTCATATATAAAATATATGTTTCCAAATGGCCCACATTCCAGCTCTCTTTGCTGGAGGGATGTAAATGAATCCTCTCAAATTATACAGGGGCACTTCAACAACGCAAAAGATTATTTTCAAAGTGCTCCCTTCAGCTGACTGCATTCCTAATTCGTGATATCTGATCACTAAAAGCTGAGAATATAATCAGATTTAGTGAAACTGAGTGTCCATGTCATAATTACAGGAGTTTATTCATGTAGTCAGAAGCGGAGGGCTGACAGTGTGGTTTTTGGCCCTGCCCAGAAGATGTACAGAGTAGATGCAAAAGAAGTTCAATAGCCTCTATTAACAAAGAAGATCCATTCCTATATACCGTTATATTTTCAGGGATAAAATATGGGTACAATCTTCAATATCAGCCCGACCTTTAACCGAATCTTGCCAACACTATGTAATTATTTGCACAGAATTAGAAATTATTCGGTTCGTCTCGCAACCCAAAGAACTGTAGTTAGACAACCTGCCACCTCTAACTTGCCCATAGTGTGTGATTGAGTGTGTGTGTGTGTGTGTGTGTGTGCGAGCGGGTTTACCTATCCTTATGGGGACACAATGTCCTCATAACGTGATAA
>JAODJX010000035.1:7149809-7176087 GCA_026776945.1 Isichthys henryi | reverse complement strand
GGGACTCCGCACACTTAGAGCTGAGGCACAATTCAGACTCACAGCCCCGGAGGTGTGAGGTCACCATGCTGCCAAGGCGCCCTCGCGGGGGCGGGGGGGCGGCCCCGGCGGGGGGGGTCGTGAGTATGTTTCCGTTTTCGTGGATGTCTCATTAACTACAGAGCCCACCGTTTGGTAGATATTTCAGAAATGTAGCCATGTGAAATGCGTTTAATTTTCAGTTTCACCAAGACGAGGGTGACCTAACTGCATAATGCATAGAAATGTAAATGGCAGATGTCTGAACACATTTTGAAGAAATTCACTAAGACTAGAGTCCTACATGAACTGGATTTTTAGGTTTATAAGATATTTATCTCCTTTGTTTAAGGAATAACTGGCTGTCATCACCTCACCTCTGGCATCTATACTGGGGTCTGTAACTGTTACATTAACTTACCCAGGAGCAGGTACTGTAACAACTTAACATTCTCTGAGTATTTGGATACAGCTACAATCTTTTTTTTTTTTTTTTTTGAAAACTGTGCCTGTCGTACGTTATGCTGCTCAGTTTGTTTTCACCTTTACAGAAGAGTAAAATAAAGAATATACCTTCAGTTGGATTACCCATTTGTAAAAATATATTATTTAGCTAGTTAGAATACAAATATCCGTAGCTAGATAATCAGTGCATGTATTTATGTAACTAGCTGTGTAAATACTACTGGGTCATATCCAATCAATATTGGCTATCTCTCAACTTGTTGAATAGCCATATAATTAGTTGCACGTGTTAATATATGAATATATGTTGATATATGTTAATATTGCTAGTATTTATATGCCTGTTCATTAAAGTTAAATTAACATTCAACATCCAAATTTATTAAAATAACAAGTAAAACTTATCAAGTATTCCGTGTTTGTTTCTTATAAACTATTGATTTTAAAAAGTTGTATTTCTTGTAATGTAGGGGAAAAAACTTGAGCCAAAAAGGGGAGGCAAAGATTATTTTTAAACATCATATGCTGGACTTTTCTTTTTAATTTCTGTATATTATACAGTAGATGTCTGGTGGTTCAGTGTTTGCCGGAAGGAAAAGGAGGTCTGATTTAGCTGGTCTATGTTTTACATCCCAGTGACTTAACTGGCGCCTAGTGGGAGGGGCTGTGCCGAAATAGGAAGAGTTATACAGTTTGCATCCCTGGAGAGCTTTAGCTCACCAGACACCTGACAGATGTGGAGGAGCAGCATGATTGGCTCCCATTACCAGGCCCGTCCAATCACAAACGAGACGGTGAAGATTCAGATTGTGATTTGATCCCATATATATACATATAACTATAGCATGAAGCGAGTTTCACTTTGTTCTGCCTCTACCTAAGCCCATCAGTAATGTGCACCCCCATCTCAGATGTGTGAAGTATACATAATACAGCTTTTAGTATTATAGCAGAAGCAGGCATTGGCAAAATATATTTTTCCCTCTGTAGTATTAGGAACATTTTAGGCACCAAAACAATGCTATGGTACGGTGTACTTTATTAGACACCTGCAGGGAAATGACTTGCATTATAATACATTAGAATACATTATACAGTTGGTACATGAAAACAACTTTGTTGGCACTAGTCAGAGTTTGATCAATTGTTCTTTATATAGATTCCATTGAAAGTTTGATTTCCGTGGGGTTTTTTTTTCAGTTCGAGTGCTTTACTTTACTTCCCAGAATACTAATAAAGTGAATTACCTTCCTCAAAATCTGTAGATAACCAGTTAAAATCAAAGCAGGAAAGCAGGAACCTGGATGCTATGATATTTTGTGGAGTTTATGAATATAAAGTAACTTAAATCCAGTGTAAAAGTCAGATCCCCCTGAGATTAGAAAATTAAATGAAGGAATATTTAAGCAGCATTAGACTTTATGCATTAGTATGGACCTGCTAACTCTGGCTGTAATTAGCCGGTGTATTTGCAGATCGCAGGGAGCTAAATGGGAATCTGTTTGCCCACCCAAGGTTCCCCGCTGCTCTCTCAGCCACCAGGGCTTGTTTGCACACTGTTTTGACATGTGGCTTGGACATAATAGCTGGAATGTCACTGAGAACGCCTGTCTGCGGAAACACAAACTAACCATAACAAAGTTTAGTCAAGTAAATGAGAAAAAGCTTCCCATAAAATGTAGGCAGATGGGGTAGTGGTTCGTAATGTGTCCGGATTGACTTAAGGGTAAGAAGACCAAGGCAGAACAAGAAGAGAAATTCCGGAACACCCAAAAGCCCCAATATTCAGAGAAATTTGAAACTTCCATTACTCTATTTTAGAATGAGCTGAAATATAGCTTACATTTAAACAGTGTCAGAACCGTAGCTGTTGTATAACAGTTTAATAGCTTAAATGGTTTATGTTATGTAGCATTAAACTGAGAAAATAATCTTCTCTCCCACATCTCAGTGTTTTACTTTTCTAAGGCTAATTGTCCAACTTTAATTCAAAGCAAAATTTGTGGAGATACAGCCAGACTACGTGTGACTTGACTTTCTTTGTTTAGATATCATTTCCCAGCTTGTTCCATGGTGTGGAGGTGTTATCCACAAACTTTGTAATTTATTTATTAAGTGGGGAAAAAAATGCTTAAGCGCCTAACCGTAGAAAATAAAAAGCAGAGAATTTAAAATGTAACAATTTGGTTAAAATACGTATAAAAGACGAGATTCCAAATGGCCGATCCTGTGCTCTGAATCAGGCTTTTTTCTCACCTGTATATTTTTGTCGGGAGCAAAACAGCGAAAGCTGAAAAAGTCCTGTGTTCTTGAACTTATATAGCAACCAAATAAAGCATCATTTAATTTCAAATAACGGATATAATTATTAAAATAATTGCACTGTAACAGACATCCCACCTTAGGGATATTGATTTCAGGGAGTCAGATGAGGGGCATCCAGGAGGTTGGGGGTGCTTCGCTGGTATTATAGAAATATCATATATTTAATGCTGACTGGGGTGGGGGCAGGTGGAAGGGGGCAAATTATGCTGACTGTCACCAGAGGGTGGTGGTAAAATTTGGGGCGAGGTTGCAGCGCTAAAACTTCTTTCCGGCTAATTTTACCAGCGCTGAATAGTGAAACGACAGATTTCTGGGACATTGTGCATCATCTGCCAGGTGTCAGGGAGCTGCTGTCAATTTGCAGGAGACTCCTGGAACTTTCCAGACAGATGGGACGTCTGCTATGAAGTCCATCATTTTAGTGGGATGACTCTGCATGCATTTTTCTTCTGTTAACAATGGATAACAATGGAATTCTTAAAAACAAAAGCACATACATACCCAGGTACTGAACAGGTGTGACTTACATGCATGAGTGATTTATTTATTTTCATTAACGATGAAAAATTATGTAATTCCAGGAAAGAATGGGAGCTGGGAGGATATTAGATTGGAGACAGAGATAGCATAGGTCAGGGTGTACTCAGAGCTTTCCCTTCCCAGAGGCATATGAGAAACTAGGCTGTCCTGAAGAAAAGGTCCGCAGCTTTGCCAAAGGACCACTGAAGTTTCGGGGGGGGGGGGCAGGGGGAAGTAAACAAATAGAAACACACAGGATGCCATTGTGCAGAGATGCGCCTCTGAGTAACTGGGCTGTGGTTCAGGGTTTCTGCCAGAAATAAACAGCAAAACAGCTAATACAAACACCAGCAAGGAAGTGGTGGTGAGAATCTTTGTGAACCAGGACCATTGTCCGATTCACGAGTTGGATGCCAACTTCATCTCTTCTATATACACATCAAAATAAATTTTCATTTCACCCTCTTACTTTTGCTCTTCCGCAATGAGTCACTGCACTATACCGTGTATTTCTCAGAAGGTCTGTATGTTTGTTGCGACATGTTTTCTTTAACTTTCCTTAAATATTTGTACTAGGAAGCAAATGGATAGAGGTTTGTTTTTTTATTGTAAAACAAAACATCTATCCATCCATTTTCTATACCTACTTGTCCTGTGCAGGGTCATGGGTATCCAAAGCCTATATGAGGAATGGACTAAAACATCCATCCATCCATTTTCTGTAACCTCTTGTCCAATACAGCGTCACAGGGGGTCTGGATCCTATGCCAAAAACTACAGGCACAAGGCAGGGAACAACCTAGGACAGGTCACCTACCCATCCCAGGGCACATTCACACATGCACATCTATGGACAATTTGGTTACTCCAAAGCCGCAACATGTTTTTGGACTGTGGGGGGAAAACAGAGAGCCCAGAGGAAACCCCACAATGACATGGTGAGAACATCAAACTCTATAGACATGGAACCCAAGTCCCAAAGGTGTGGGGTGATAGAGCTAACCACCACAACACCACCGGAAATAAAACATAATAAGAAAATATACATTTCTTTTGAATACTGTATCAATTTCCACCTAGAAACATTCACAAGTTTGTCTTTCAATACGTTTTATACAGGACATTTTACTCCTAATCAAATCAACTGGGCATCATTTTTATATAGTAGAAAAATCACACTTTTATGATACAGACAAATTAATTTAAAAACTAGGCTCATTCATTTCTACTCTAAATTTCTCTAAACTCTAGTTAAATCAAAGCCATTTTTTTCTGTCGTAAATGTATTTTATTTATAAATATACTGAAGATTTAATTGCCCATAAAACACTGTATGCTTCAAACCACAGGGGAACCGTGAATAGTTTATATTTGAAACATAAGATCAAGTAGGTTGGGTTTTTTTTAGTAACTAGAGGAGCAAAATAAATAAATTGTTTCAGTATGTAACCGAAAGCTAACTGTGCGCAAGTTAGAAATAAAGCCATAAGTGTCGAGAAGAAGGAAAGGGTGGTACATTGGGCTGGAATAAATTCCAGATACCTTCATATGCACTATTAATTCGTTTACTTTTTATCTTAGAACATCAATGGGGAACCGGTTCCATAGAGGGCCAGTGCCGGTGTGGGTTTTTGGGATGACCTCGCTATCAGCCAATAATAAAACAGTGGTTCTCAACTCCAGTCCTGGAGATGCACTGTTATTGGTTGATTGAGAGGCCATCCCAAAAACCCACACCCACGGCGGCCCTCTATGGAACAGGTTCCCCACCCCTGTCTTAGAACAAGACCTGCCTTCATTTCCTTAACTTCACAGACTGATTTTCTATACCATTTGTCCTGTACAGGGTCATGGGGGTCTGGAGCCTGTCCTGGAAACAATGGACACTAGGTACATTTTTCTGGCATCTGCTTGTAAATCAGTTTATTGTATATAAAAATACAGGAAGTGCATTGATTCTGGGTAAAATACCTAGATAACATTTATAATTAAACTCACAGCTCATCCAGATAGAGAAACGGATTATTTTATACCTTGACAATGTTTGCCATTGCAACATTATTCAATATCCATGGCAACAGACAGTTGCATATTGCTGCAACAGCAAACAATGCCAGTTAAATACCTGAACCCCCTTATTGGTCTTTTATAGGTGAGGGAAGTGACTGACAGGTTATGGTTGGAACTCCCTCAAACATGAATATGTAAAAGCTGAACTTAATAAAAAGTTATTGCATGTCAGCTGAACATATTCAGAATAATTTCATTCCTAGCACGACTTCACATTTCACTTCATAACACAACATTTAGAAATACATTTCACTTATAACATTAATAAACATTATATTCTGCCTTGACTTTTTCATTTTGGGTAAAATAAATATGAAAACATTCTTATGGTAATTTTTTTATGAAAAAAATATTCCGTTCATACCTCAGTACTGTACACCTTTGAAAAGTACTCTATAATTATAATAATGTATATGTACTGAGATGCTATGGATTGATCAGGTAAATTTTTGATTTAATTAAATTATTCCATCATCTAGTAATTTTGATAAATTGCCATATTATAAAAATAAAAGTGAAAAATGTTTCTCACAATTACTGTCTGTGTGTGTGTGTGTGTGTGTGTGTTAGATGAAAAGTTTAGCAATGTCAGATAAACTGTATTATTGTTATATTCTTAAATTCAAGAACTATTACTATAAATGGCCTAAAAAGCAGTGCTATAAATTAACTGCACAAATGTTTTCATTGGCAGGAATATATAATTCCTAATTTGCTCTACAATCATAACATGTTTGTTTTTTCTCCATCGCCTAAGCTGCAGCAGTGAAGTTAAGTAAATTTAGGTATAAATATTATGCAGAGCAAAGCCCACACAGAGAAAGGCAATTCCCTTTTGAATACTCAACACTAGCCCTGCAGAGGTTATCGCACACATTGTGAACATCCTACACACTCTAACACCTGCAGTGTAACTAACCAAACTATACAGGAAAAATCCTTCAACAGGAGAAGCAGTCTGAACCAAAATGGAGAGGAATTAAAAAGGGTCAAAGTGGGCAAACGTCACGCAATCCTCACAAGACTCGTCACACGACTGAGTGGGAAAAGAAGATTTGACGTTAGTTTCAGCATGAAACACAGTCAAAAAGTTGCAGAGAAGTTAAGCAGTGTTCTCCCTGGACACCATCTCTTTCTTCCTACACATCGCTAAGCTGCAACACAAACAACAAAAACAGCCACACACCCACCAAACGACAGAAAAATAAAATCCTGATTGCCAAACAATAATCCAGGAACCGTCAATTACTTTGCCTCTGGCTGTTTCCATTAGATAGGTGGGTTACACGTTTGATGTTTTCCCCTATTTCAAACGAAGTAAAGAAGCTATTAAGGAGTCTGCTTTAAGCCAATATAGGAAATGAAAAATATCCTTAGATTAAAAGACCGTATTGATGAAACAGTAACTTCCTTTTTATGCTTAGATGTATTGTGTATATTAGGAGTAGATCTTCTTAATTATAACCTGTGCCAAAACATTTTTTATTGTCAAAATGAGATGAAAACATTTTCAGTTATTATATTATTATGACTTTGTATTGCATTGTCATTAAATGGTGTAATCAACTATATGATCCATCTTAAGTCTACAGCAAATTTAACCAGCTGAAACAGTGCAAAAGAAGCTCTTTTTCCTTCCAGTGTTTGCCGAAATCCATGCCAACTGCAACCCACGGTTGTAAAACTAAGAACAACGTTGACAGAAGGCATTTTTTAGAGGAGCACTGATAGAGGGTGGCAGCCACAGTACGATCAGCGGAGCATCGCTGTTCCATGTCCACCGTACCACTTAGCCGAGACGTCCGCCATCACAGTCCCGCTGGGACATCAGACACCGCATGCGGAGAAGACGCGTGAGTTTGCGGGTCTCGCTCTCAGTAAGGTGTTCTTTCGATTCCCCGCAGAGTGGAGCAGAACGCACACGCACGGGTCGACTGAAGAACTATCGCCGGCTGGATCTGAGGCACCAGCATCACTGTACAGTGTGGCCATCAGAATCAGGCCCCCTCCTTATCTCTCTCAGTGTTTGTTCAAATATACTGAAGATAAGGAGAGATGGTGAATGAAGTGAATGAGATGGCGAAGAAATATCAAGAAATGAAAATTAACATTCCCTTTGATATTTATACAAACACACACTCACTTTTCATACTAGATCTACATCTATCCTCCATATCCACTTCAATAGTAGAGGGCAATGATGACCCAAAACAGCTTATCTAAGGAAGCTGGACAGAATGCCGATCGATCACAGGGCCCCCACACAATAATCAATTCAGAGAAACCTATCACTTGCATATTGTGATATATTTTATGTCATAGAATATTATAGTAGGTCTAACATTATACAGTAGAGTCAAATACACTGGACATGGTGAGTCAGCAGTTTTGCACAGTAAAGAATTGTTTTGGGCTTACTTCCAGCTCAGCCTATTTCGACATACGTACAGATACAGCAAGACATAGCATAAACCCAGACAAGCACAGTAAGTATGTGAAAACTCTACACACAGAGACCTGAGGGGAAGACCTGAAGCCACTGAGATCTGAGGCTGACCCCTGGGCCACCATATCACCACCGATGGGGCTTAAGCGCATGAAACAGAACTTTTTAATCGATAAAAAGTCATAAAATTCTAAAGGCATTTATTTGTGGTAGTCAAAACATTTTTTTTCCCCTCTCCTGATCTCTATTACATTTAATCCTCTTGAAAAGCCTGTGCACTCAGAAAACAAACAAAAAGCGTGGAAGTGTGCACAGTGTACCCTGCATATAAAGAGAGTGAAGTCATTCGAAGAGCTGGAGATGCATTTTGCAAACAGCAGGAAATCCGTCTCAGAGCTCTCAAGTTATTCATTATGATTTCGATCCATGTGAGTCTATTATTTGGCTTATTAGAGGCCCAGTTTGAGCAGTTAAATATACTCTGAGTATTGTGAGGGCAAGCATCTATGAATATGAAAGTACGCTAAACTATCAGGGTATACTATACTAAATCAGGGTATGCTATACTAAAAATATACTAAATATATACAAAAATTTGACAT
The DNA here is from genome assembly GCA_026776945.1 of Isichthys henryi. Classification (NCBI taxonomy): domain Eukaryota; kingdom Metazoa; phylum Chordata; class Actinopteri; order Osteoglossiformes; family Mormyridae; genus Isichthys; species Isichthys henryi. Next base: position 7,167,642 of record JAODJX010000035.1, on the reverse strand, counting down.
GCTCCTATATTTACCATGCCAGCTCAGAGCGTGTGCTGGCATATACATTGTGTCTTCACGGGTACGTTTTTTTTTAATCATTATTATTAATGACCCAATATTCCTAATATTATTATCTATGCCATAAGCTAGGGGGCAGTGTGGAGCTCCGGGTTAGGATTTCTGTGATCATAAGATTCAGATCCCATGGCTGGCAGAGTGATTTCACTGTTGGGCCCTTGAGCAAGGCCCTTAATCCCAATAGCGCCACTGGCTGACCCTGCTCAAAGAACAAACATGTTTGCTAAATAAATAAAATACAAATCATGATGCTGTCTGTAACCAAGGCTAGCGTCAGTCGAGAATAAGTGGGAAGATCTGGGGTCTTGACACACGCCGTCTATGTAGTGCCACTGGCTGACCTGCTGTACATCACTAGCTACCATCGTTAGCTTAAGCTTCTAGCTATAACTAATACTGATACCTCTTACTCCCCCAAAGTCAGTCTGCTGGGGGATGGGTAGGAGATTTATTTATTTTTTTACAAGATTTTTTTGTACAGGAAGTAAGTGTTGTTTTGGCTGCCTGCAATGTTTTTCTTGTTAAACTATTGTTTAGCACTTTGAGCCAAATATGCTGGGAAGAATACCGCATAAAAATTAATTGAATTCAGCATTTTGTTTGGCCATAATTATCTTTAAATTTTAACACAAGCACGTTAAAACAACAAAGATAAAATAAATACATATCTCACCATCTAAAAATACTAAATGCCAATGTCACTTATTTTGTTTCATTATAAACTCAACTTCGTTTAAATAAGACCGGGTCTCGGTTTATTTCAAGACGCTGGCAACAATAGTAGCAAATAAAAGCTAAAGGTTATGATTCCTTACCTCATTCGCGAGTATGACCAGGTAGATATTTGTTTTTTAATTCCTCACCCAATGATTCTGTCAAATCAATGAATGTAATTCGCTGCAAAAAAACTATTCCAAAACATTACCAACCCCAAGATTTTAGGTCATGGCGCATTTTTTTCTTTTCTTCATAATCTGTCCAAGTAACCTTAGGTAAGGAATACAAACAACTGTTACTGTTTGTAAAACAATATAATTATGTTCAGAAGCATTCTGTGTTCTCTAAAAAATAGCATATTGAGGAGTTGTTTTAATTAGTTCCCAGCTATTGATGGGGTCATTCCAAGTTATTTTGTATTCTTTAATACCTGCCAAGACACAGCTGGTTATGAAAGGGTATCTTCGAGTGCTGGTAAAAGTGAATCTCTGTGTTGGAAGGGAAGAGTGAAATGAGTGAAAAATACACGAAAATGTCAGTGTAATTACTCAGGGAAAAATTTCCTTTTAGATGAAACCATTGTGGAAGAAATGCAGAGGGTTGAGAGCTATGGATGGAATATATGTGTAAGGGCTATGCAACATTGTAAGAATTCCACGTTAAAGAAAAATTTTGTAGAAAACTCCTTGAACTAAGGCGAAGAATATTGGGTTTTTTTCAAGGCTAAGGAAATGGCAGTAATTCGGGGAAAGGTAGAGGCCCTCTCTTTTTGTAAGAAGAACATTACATACATATATCCCCTTAACACGGCTTCGGAAATATGACCCGCATGAGAAGAGAAGCAGTCTTTACTCGGTGTCAAGGGTCATCTTGTATTTCCTAGTGCAATCAGTTTAAAAACAAAAGGCAAAAAAGTCCTTTAAAAAAACAATCATTTATAAGAGAAGGACATTCAGCAATTTTACTCTGTGGATAGTTTTTCCCCTCTGCCATGGACATGATTAGTACTGTAGGCAATTCACTGACTTTTTACCTTGTTGCATTGTATTACTATATATGTCTGTGGTTGTGTCAGATTGATTATTTTCTTGTTTTTACTATATACACACACATTATACATTTTTACAGCAGTTATAAAATATAGTTACAAATTTAAATAGTAAATGTTTGCGAACATGTGCGCGTATATCTGCAGAAAACACATGTTTCAAATTGCTGTATCATGTAAACAAAGCTAGTAGTCTTGATAAATATAGAGGGGTTGAACTTCATTTGTCACATTTATAAAACCCAGAAAATATATTTGCACATTTGTTTCTAAAGAAACAACAAATTACAACAGCATTAGAACTTAAATAATACTGGTTTTTAATAGATGTACAAGATGGAATTTAATTTTTGATGTACAGTTTATATGGTTCAATATACAGTCAGTACACATCTCAACATAAAAATAATATGTATGTTTTTGAATATGGGCTGTTGTTTCAAATGTACACATATATACAGTATGTACATCAGGGTTAATCAACTGGCAAGGCAACCTGTATAACAGTGATGTTAATGTAATTGCATTTATTACAATAAGAAAATTCTGTTTGTGTGTCGAGTGAAAAGTGCTTTACATCCCTCGGACATTCCGTAGATTCTATAATTTGGCAGATCCTGCTGAATGCTTCTTGCCCATTGGTCGGCTTTGATGGAGAGGAGATGATTTGCGGGGCCACCATGCACAATATAATATTGCCTTATTGAATAATACCACCAATTCTCTTTGGTTGTGTACGCTTACGCCTTAATGTTAAGAACAGGACTGAAGGGATGCTTTGCAACTGAAGCCGAGGGATCACTGTCAAAAACCCAGGAGAGAGTGTAGGGTGCAGGTGCCTGCAGAATACTTCAAGGATCTGTTGTCAGCTTGCCGGTGAAAGTCAGCGTGATTTATGTCACGCCCGGACAGGAGGCCATTAGGAGCCGTGACAAAGGCCTCTTGGCATCAGTTCTCAAGGCTTTTCTGGGTGCTGATTACAGCCGAGGCTCGCAGAACAATAGGAGTGCTGCTAGGAACCTTTTCGGGAAAGGCGTGTGATATGGGGGAACCGCGTAAGAGCCTTCCTTCAGTGATTTCTGCTTAGTGTGTCATCTTTAAACCTTTATTTTTCAATCACATGAACCATCAGACTGTTATATAAACATACAGATATGCGCATATACGTACGTGATAAAACAGTGCAAGTCTCACTGGAAAAACCACCCACTTTTTTACATTTAATATAATTTGCATTTATCATTTCAATGTGAACAGAGAATTCTGCATGCCATCCTCTTGAAAGATGTAATTTGCATTTTTACATAATAAGACAGAGACAGAGAGATTCCCCAAAAAGAAGATAGTATAACAAGCAATAAATAATTATTATTGTTATTATTATTATTAGATCTTGTTGTTGTATCACAAAGGACTATTTAAAAGCAGAATTTGACGATAGTCATATAATCAGATCCATTCATCCATCCATCCATCCTTTTTCCAAACCGCTTATCCTACTGGGTCGCAGGGGGTCCGGAGCCCATCCCGGAAGCAATGGGCACGAGGCAGGGAACAACCCTGGACGGGGGGGCTCTCATCACAGATAATCAGACCCTCTTCTCTTTTTTTTTGTTTAAATACATGCTAATAATAATTGTACTTTCAGGACTGTGGATACGGAACTTCATTATGCTTTTCAGTTTTCATTGGTTTATTCAGAATTTTCTTCCTTTCACATGTGAATAACCCCAAAATATCCAGTTCGTCATTTTTTTCTCATCATGTTACCTCACCAGATTCTCTATGCCATCCACAGTGCACTTAAGGCTAGAGATCTTGGTTGGGATTTGCTTCTTTATTCAGCCACTGATTCATTTCGGTATCAAATCCAACAATTGATAATAGCTCCAATAAATTAAATTCCATCGGTTGTGTATCTTACAGGGAAGATAGAGACAAAGAAAAATCTTTGATCTCAATCAGCTATACAGCGGTAAATATTACTCTCCTGAAGCGGTGTTATTTCTTGCTGGAGAGAAGATGAAAATATGAGCTGGTTTCATGTATATGGGGGCTTTCTGGCTCAGTAGCCACTGCTATAACCCCACACCTCTGCAACTAGGGCCCCCTCCCCACCCACGCCTGCATGTTCCAAACAGAACAAATGCACAATCCTTGTCCTGGCAATCTGACCTGGCTTGCAACAAATCATCAGATTGTATCTTTCAATTTAAAGTGCATATTTTTTTCTATATTGGTACAATTCCTTAGAAAAACATAAATGTGACATTCAGCATTACATCCCTTTTCTACATTTCTGAAATATCTAACAAATATTTATTATGCTGCCCTATTCAGTAACTAACTAAACATGTTGCCTGACTATTGTAGTTATATGATATATAAGAGCATAATATATAACAGCATATCATAAATGTCAGACTTTGTGTAGCATACTAGCCAACATACGGTATATTATCATATTACATAATTTAGAATTGTATACATGTACATAACTTTTTAGTGAATAGTGTATATTTCAAATTCAGAAACAGCACAAGCATCTTATTTATAATTATCGAACGTCTTTTATTGGCAATTCTTCATCTGTTTAAATATCCTCTTTTTCATTCATACTATAGTTTAGATACAATTGTGTAGTTGATCTGGTGGATCTAACAGGTCTTGGCTTCTCTCACAAAGCAAGTTCAAGACCTGCAATTATTGTGTAAGCTGATTCAAGTGGTGTAGCCAAAGCTCTGGGAAGTAAATGCAGTTGATGTTTCTGCAATAATTTATTAATGCATCTGTTCACGGGAAAAAGTAGTGAAACAGAAAGAAAAAGTAAAAAGAGCACAGACCTTTAAAGCGCATAAGTGCATAAACATCTCAAGGACACCAATATGTTCCAAATAGTAGTTTCTTTTAAAATGTATTATGTAGAAATGTATCGTGTCACTGTTTAGATAACACTATAACAAATTCAACCGTATTTTAGTATGGCATGACCATCTTGAATTCGTATTATAGACCATTTCAAATGTCTAATTTATGGGAAGATTCCATTGGCAGGGTGTGGAGAATTTTAAGAATGTGACTTTTATGGAAGCACTGGGTGACTGTTCCCGTGGACAGGGAGCGGTACACTGAAGGCAAATGGCTCACACCAATTGAAAACCAGCTTGTTTCAATACTTGATCTAAACTGTCAGAATCTGAATGAGATTAGAGGTGGGATACTGAAAATACAATGATGTCATTTCCTGTTGAATCATGGGTGATGATTATGTTGCTGCCTCTTTGTTGCTGGTGTCGTGACTTTAATTTAACTATATGTTAATGGTCGATAGACTTGACTGCTTGCTCAAACGGTTCTGGAGAGATAATGCAGAAGAGGATCTTTGTATATAATAGAGGGGCAGCCAATAACCATCTCCTTTTCCATATTAGTGTGTGACATTGATTAACTCGCGCTTTAGAGTGCTGACCTGTGTAAACAGCGGCGGTCTGATGGGAGGAGAATCTCAACACCGACATCAGAAAACAGGTAAAGGCCTAATGGACAAAGTCCAGAAACCTTGAGGAGAAAAAACAGATAAGACTCCGAAACAATGAAGACGACATGAACTCCCTGCAGACGGGTTACTCAGAGAAGACCAACTAAGACTCAATGTAGACATTTTAGCATAAATATTACAGTTAAAGTGCTACAAAAAAAATTGAATGGTAATTCATAAGTCTTCCTGATTGATTGTACCTCATTCATGGACAATGACACAGTTAATATGGCAAGTACTTCTGAAGGGCATCGTTGGATAAAACCAACAGCACAGAGATTATAAGTGTACGGGCTTTATATTCATGTAAAAAATCTAATTGCACTGCAGGATGTCTGTGAAAACAGATTCTCTTTTCAATTGTAAGGAGATGAGTTAATCTCCCATAAAATTGGATTGTGTGCCTTGAATCTAAAGTTCATTATTATCCAGTATTATACTTTTAAAGGGCCAATAAAGGCTGTTTAAGATATCCAGCTTTGTTACAACATGTAAGCATTACGATCGTTAGAAGTGGGCAGATTGGATTTGGATACATCGAAATCTTTGTCAGTCTCTCTTATGGGGCCCAGGTTCCAATTAAAGACCCCCCTTCCTGTCAAAGCCTACCTTTTACAATACAGAGAACAAAAGCATCCAGTTTAACACTGGCAGTGCTAAGATTTTTAGAGATCAATAAATGGAAATAGGGACAAAAAAATCCAACATTAGTCCTGTAGTGCAGTATCAGAAAAGGCATTGTATGTTATATGTCATGAAAAGATTCATTCATAATCCACGTGTTACACAATAAAAGTGTATTAATCAAGGCCGTAATTACAATATATACGTAATTGTACAGTAATATAACACACATCACCCCCAATATTCAGATGGGCTCACAATGTCCCCCCAATACATATTATAATGTAGCGTTGGTCCCCCAGCCGCCCCTTGGCATTAATAGATAAGGGGAAAACATTCACTTAGTATGTTTAGCTTAATTAGAACTGATTGTCTTTTATTTAATGTTATTGACTAAATAGTATATGTAAAGAAAGTGACCAAAAAGGTATAAACTGTGGCATATACTTGTGATAAATGTCTTCAAAAAGAAGTAGCACTCTTATGAAAACACGCAGTGGTCAGTCCACGAGTCCAGCTGTCTTGTAGGTCCCTTCAGAAGGTTGTGGTTTCCATCCCTGGCCAGAAGCTATTTCAGAATCGAAGCACGTGCCGCCTGTCCTCCGTATAGTCAACTCAGAGCGATGGAAAGTCACAGGATGATTTGCACGCCATGGCACAAAAAAAAAATAACAGCGGCTTTGTAAGCCAGTCAGCTGCCCAGGCTCTACTACTTACACTTTCTCCGTTGCCATTTATATTTAAACCACACATACTGCTTACTTAAGCAATAATATTATAACGCATTTACCAAATGCATATCTACAGAAATGTGTATTTTTAGTTTACTCGGAAACACAAAATACTACTTGAGATTCACAGAACTTTTTAGTTAAATTTTTTAAATAGTCGCTCATGACAATACTGAAAGTACATTTTCTTTGTTTCTTTTATGTGCTGTTTCTTGCGCACTGCCATTTGGCTACCAGAATTGTTTTATGTTTGCTCCAAATTTTGGGGCTTTCAAAAGCATCCAGGACTGTTCTCATCTCATTCGACAAACAGAACACCCTCTTTTCATTTTGGGAGCCCAATTTTCTTCATAAGTTTGTTTTCTATGTGCAATTTGTGCCAGTACTGATTTTTTTTTTTTTTACAGGGAATCAGTATATTTATGTATTTATAAATACCCGCGTAAATAATGCACGTAAGATTGCTAAAACTGAAAAAGTTGCATGGATGGACTGGATGGGTGGATGATAAATTTGTGGGGTTTTTTTTTGTTTACAGTTATTATTGTGTTTGCCATCTCAGAAGACACAGATGAAACAACAGATTCTGTTATATCTAAATAGAAAATATACTATTTTTAATATTTTTCCTATGTGAGATTTGGTAAGATTATGCTATGAAATGTTAACTGAAGAATCCATCATAGATCTACATTTTAATATGTTTTACAGCATAGGTATAAAGAAAACTTGGTTTAATAATTAAACCTCATAATATGCAATGAAAATATCTTCATAGGTGGTTTAGTAATACATCAACCCAAGCATTTTTATGAGACATAGGCCTGCACATGTATAGAAACACACATAAACATTCCCATACGTGCATGTTCTCGAGAGGTTTTTACAGGGTTGAAGTGTCAAGGGCAGGGGGCAGATAGTACCGGAGTAAGAGCTGAACTGCTCAGGCCACACAAGAGATTTCTATGTGAGGAAGAGAGAGAGAAGGGAAAAATCTGTACATAGATGGAATGTGTGGTTAGGGAGGGGGGAGGACTGCTTAGGTGTCCTTCTGAAAATAAACCTGGAAATGTTTTTGGATACGGAGCTTCAGAGGCAGAACGGCACAGGTTCCTTTCGGTTTATGACTGGGTGCCAGATAAAATGCTCAGTGGAGGTTATAAAACAAGAAACAAGGTCAGAAGAGAAAGCAAGCAGGTCTGCATTCGTTAGTGTCAGGTACTGAGGGAGTTTCATGTGTTATTTTTGCTGCAGAATACAGATTGAAAACAAGCTACCTGAAATATATATTTAGCTTGAAAACTATACTATCAGAAAACGTTTTGTAAAACATTTTGGATCGCCAAGCATGTTTAATGTACCCTTTTGGTTTCAGATATCAGCAAATTATGAAAATCTTCACTGAAATGACTTTACCATTTCCTTTTTCTTACTGAAAATTTATTTTATTTTATGGTTAACGTCTCCATCTAGTGACTTGAATGTTGTAATGTTTTATAACTGTAGTGCATCTTAGGTAAGTAGGACTTAGTTACATAATTAACTTAATTGTCCACAGAAAATGTGTATCTGTTCTATAACTCATTAAATTGATGAGACCTCTAGGACTGACATGTATTTAATGGTGTACTGTAACTGTAAAATTAGAAGATATTCACTTTGTAGTGTTAAGAAGCCTCAGAACGGACTTCAGACACAGTGATTTGACAGTGAAAATCTGTCAGTGTTTGGATGTTTAGCGTACTCAAAAACTGTCAGGAGAGTCAGTGTAGCAAGAGACAGAAAGGCAAGCAGCAGCATTATTGAAACAGACTGCACAGTCCAGAAAAATATCATGTCTTACTGAACCGGAACAGTGTGTGAGAATGTGAATTAGGAGACCACTCAAAAGCATATTTTACATTACAAGTTGTTATATATGTTGAAGTAAATCAAAAATAAGACATTTTTCTGGTGTGAAACCAGAATAGGATAAGCAGTTTGGAAAATGGATGGATGGATGGATAATTTTAACAATAGTTCAAAATCAGTTTTGAATCTGTCAGATTTGTGTGAAGAGAGACACCTAGTGGAATGCAGGAGAATTTACCTCCACTTGACAGGGTTTTATTTTCTGCCTTTTCCCACTGGTGTGCCAGTATGAAGTCTGTGGGGCTGGCATTGACTGAAATGCAGGAAGTTCAGCATAAACCACATAACTGTGTGACAACTGTGTCAGCTCTCATGAGGCGTTCAGACTTGGCTTTGAGACTAAACGTTTACGTCTGTCATCTGGTATTTGACTGTCAGTGAGAACAGACGCTAAAAGCCAACCTAAATCCACAAGTCCAACTTGAACCCCTAATGAAAATTCTACATAGAAAGTCGGAGATCTTTTTTTTTTCCTCGGTACATTTGTGGTACATAATACATACTTTACAACACATTTTGCCACTTTGTAAATGGTTGTTTTCAAGTTTCATTGCTGCAAGCTTAAATGTAACAATGGAAATTGATTGGGGCTGATGTATATTCATGTTTGTTTCAACTGTACCTTAATCAAACAGAAAGCTTCGAGCTAAGTCAATATTTGACATATTGTTCTGCACTAATTTAATACTACAAAATCTATGAAATTATTGTAATACAATGAAATTGACTTAGTTTTAACCACCATTCAACTATTGTATGTCACACACACGTATTGAAATAGGAAACCTAAATGTATCATACATTCGTAATTTTTAGAGAAATTGACATTGTTTAAGTTGCCTCGTTGTGTCTTTTTAAATCTTGTTGAAAAATTTTTTCCCAGCTATTGCAGAAAGTAGATGTTGTTGATTAGAATGGTGACACCATTAGTCCCTTAAAAAGCAGAATGTAAAACATTTTCCTCACCTCAAGTCAAGAATCATTCCATTATCATAGTCTACTCCACTTCCACAAATAAATAATAATGATCAAAATGGGAATATCGGCAACGGGATTGGAGAGTTTGATATTGGTGGAGGGGACACACTACTTAATTATATAACTAAAAAGGTGTATTTGGGGGGGGGGTGAATAAAGCTAAACTAAATATTGGGAGGGTACATAATTCCCCCCATCCTAGGTTCTATGCCCCTGAATGTGGGATGAAAAACAGGTGCTGGAGTAAATGCATTTAAGCAGGACATGTAAAAACAATTATTTGGTGTATTTCAGGTTGAGGAGGCACCTGGAGCATGTCCCAGGCGTGGATAAGATACCGGGGCATCACAGGGCAGACACACACACAGACTGCGGGCAATTCAAAGATCCCAATTAGCTCACACATAACACAGGGCGAATATGCAGACTCCAGACTCAAATTCTGTATGTCTGCAATCATGACACCATGTGTGGACTGTAAAATTCTCTTGAAGATACTTGTTAACTCGTGCACCGGAAACTATACCAAGGCTATAAAATGTGCATGAGGCATACAAAACTTATCTTGATACCATATACCCAAGCAAGATACGCACACTTACACATTATTTCTGATACCAGTGGAAAACAATCCACTTATTCTGTCAGATGTGATTATTTCAGAGCCTCTACATGTAATGTCTATATCATTGCACGATTCCAAACCTGACATCAAACTGTTCAATTGCCAAGTGAGAGTCTGTCTGGTATTGGGAATTTACCATTCCACACTCATTTATGAGGGAAGAATATTCAGCATTGCTGTGTTGCTGTGCCGCTGTGTGTGTTGTAGCCCATGCTGATAAGCCTGGGTTACGTAAGGTTTCCCACTTTAGATCTACAAGGATCAAAGACCAACACAAAAACAACTCTGGCAGCAGTTTTACTCCAAGTACACTTTAATTGCTTTATAAAAATGTCTGAATATAACAAAATAGAGGAGGTCAAAATTTCCTTTATTAAAATCAAGCACCGTTTTCCTAACCTAGGACAGTCTCTCTGTCTAGGTTATGGGAATTATGGAAAAAAATACAAGTGTTAGCATTACGTAACACTGACACATTGAAACCTGATGTATAACGATCAATTATTCTTTTTCAGATTTTCTCATACCCCTCTGCAGTCTGTGGCCAGCCAGCCACTGTTCAGGTAATCTGACATGCCTTGACATTTTTACGATTTGTGCAATACATTTTGCATAGCTTAAGAAATGAAAACTACACATACAATACAGGTATATAAGATTCTAACAGGTCTGGATGCTGTTCAGCCAAATGGCTACTTCACTATTAGTTTAAATACTAGAACTCGTGGCCATAGGTGGAAATTAGCGGGAGAACATTTTAAACTGAATTTGAGAAAATACTTCTTTTCACAGCGTGTAGCTAGAGTACGGAATAGTCTTCCTGCTAGTGTAATGCAAACTAAAAGCCTGGGTTCCTTTAAATATGAGCTAGATAAGATTTTAACAACTCTGAGCTATTAGTGAAGTTCTCCCCAAACGAGCTTGATGGGCCGAATGGCCTCCTCTCGTCTGTAAATTTCCTAGGTTCTTATGTATCATATGTGCTCTCAGAAGCTCCTTGATTAAGGAGATACGTCACTCTGCTGCGTTAAATACTTCCGGGCTCCTTCAAACCAGTGACTTTCTACCAGTTCCTTGCCCAATTCCCAGAGTTCACTCATGATTTTAATGCCTGTCTTTGCGGTAATCATCAGGTACTCCTCGTTGTCAGGATAAAGAGCACACGTGTGACGTGCCAAAACAAGAGACTGACAAAAGCGGCACAGGACCAGGAGGTAAAGGGAATCCCGTTCGGCTTCATTCAAAGGGAAGACGCTCTCCCAGCCTGCCAACACTGGTCCACCCACATCGATTGGATTAGGGCTCTCAATCATCATGTACATTATAGTGATGGATAGTTCAAAGACATAGTAGCCACTGCTCATGTCTCCAAAGTCTATAATGCCGGAGATCTTGTAGCCAGTTGGCCCATCGGGTTTCACCAATATGTTGTGGTCATTAAAGTCTCCATGGTTTATACCTGAAAAGAGACAGTGATTCAGATTCCAAAGAAGAAATGACGATAAATCACTACAGTCAGTCGGTCGTTTGTCTACGCAGCGCCTAGAAGAAAGCTTTGAAGTAAATGGTAGGTGTAACAGAACTCACACTTGCGGAATGAACCCAGTTTTGGCAAAACTTGACTCTTGTACAGCTGAATGACATCCTTTACTATCTGCTGAACAGGATCCCCATCCATTAAGGGGACATACTTCTCTAGCAGAGGAATTTTGGACAGATTCCAAATGAAGTTCTCCCTCTGTAGGACCTCTATGTTTGGATGCTCCATCTGATAAAAATAAGTTCAGAAGCTATTTCATATAAAAGGCATTACCTAAAATAGGTCATTGATTGACCGTTCATCTGTTCAAGCTGATGTAAACTCACTCAGTCACCCACACACACACACACACACACACACACACACACTGAACGTCAAAACACTGGAATATTTAGCTTTGATAATCACGATAATGACACGCAATAATTGCTTATGCAATGACAATATGTTGTGATTTGCATTCTGGGGGGTGTTAAAATGCATCGATACTTCATGATGAATCGATTATTAAGGTTGCAATTCAAAGCATGGATCTGTAGAGTCAGAATAAATTTTGGGGGGGAAATTAAATATACTCCTACTTTTGGGTGGTGCACTCTCACGTTCACGTGCTGCAGGTAGACACACAAAGCACTGCCAGCACGTGAATTTAGGAAACATTGGATTGCGGGGGGGGGGAGGGGGGGGTTCATTAATGTTCCTAAAGGGAACAAAATTTTTCCAATATTCAAAGTTATCAGCGGCAGAGCTAAAGAGTTTTTTTCTGTACAGTTCAGCAGATTGACAATTTTACCCTCATGTGTTCTCCCTGTTTAACAATAACAATAAAAAATTAATGTTCTAACATTCTGCTTTCTTTGTATACCATTTATAGTGTGCAATTAAGTTCCTACGATAATCTACCCATTCATTTATATCTGTTTATCCTACCTATGTTTGTGACATTTTTTCAGTGAATCTAGGTCATAAAAATAATCGAATAATCAATTAATCAAATCGAATCATGACAGAAATTTTCAATGCAATGAACTGTTCCCTCAACAGTCGTAACTGAATCCAATCGCCTTGGGGCCAACAATCGACACCCCTATTGCATTCTCAGTTTTTTTAAATAGAATATTATAAAGACATTTACAATTTGAATGTCTTACCTTCTGCAGTGTTTCATCCATCACTGCAGCCATTTTCCCAACTTGATACAGAATCTGAGGGGAGGAGGGAACTTTGGCAAGAGTGGTGCCTGACAGGTAGGTCAGCAATCGCACCAAGTATGTTTCACTGCCTGATCCAGTGTCTGTCAAAAAAATACCTTTTCTTAAATAGGATGTACTTCCATATGGTTCTTCTGCTCTTGCTTAACCAAAACAAGCATACTACAATACAAAACGAAAATCATCATCTGAAAAAATACATATATATGAAATGGTCCCTTTATCATACCTTTATTAGGTACCCTAACCCGAACCATAACCCTATCTTTCCAGAACTGCTGAGGCCAAACCAGTTCAGAGAAGCCATTCTGCAAACCACTGATGTACTCAGCTGTTATTTTTGCACTTGTGACTTTTCTATAAGTTTGAATCAGTCTGGTCATTTTCCTCGGACCATTATTAATGTAAAGTTGTTCGACTGACACTGACTGGATGAAATTCTAAGAGGATGGTTCTTTCTATGATGGGACCACCATGTGTGGCACCAACAGTCACGCTATGTGCAAAATCACTTCAGGGATCTTAGCTGCTTTAATCCTTAGTCAAACAGTAAGTGAGCCTCTGATCCCTGTACACATGCTGGAGGAACAGGCTGTTAGCACTGGTGTACCTAGTAAATGAGCCACTAAGCGTATTTATCCCAAGGCAGGTCTACGGATAGAACCTCAAGTAAAACACTTCAGGCGAAACACTGAAAACAGATTAAATGAAACCATCTGACCTGCAATTCTCTCATGGTATAAAGGTTAATGCTAAAAAAAGGCTTGACATAAAAGTACAGAGGCAAGTGCAAAGTTCAGATACGTAATGGACAATACAGTAGGCCTATCTATCCATTAACTTGTGCAGTTCATTAATAACATTGGAAATATATTTAGCCCTTGGAACGCTTACCAATATCCTCGAGGCTCAATAGCTTCCCGGCCAGAGTGGGAAGAACAGTCGGGACAGGAAGGCCGTGCTGTCGCAAGAAGCTCATGGCGTGAATCTGGAGCTCCAACAGAGTGGCATTCTTGCTGTCCACTGAGTTCATGATCTTCAGAACATACTCAATCCCTTCACTCACACTTATGTGGAAGTTTTGGTCATCGTAGCTGGGCAAGAGTTTAATCTGTGTCACAGTTAGTCCAAAGACACGCCCAAGCAGCTCCACGGCTTGGGACTGGGTGAGATTTGGCTTTGAGTCCTTTACAGACATTTAAAATCTACAGGAGGAAAGATGGAAAACAGGGTACAACTTTCTATGAATACTATGTCTATAACAATCGATGTACACATTCATAACATTAAAATGTATTCATAATGCATTATAAAAATGGCTATAAATATGTATAAAACGGCATAACACCTTACAGCTATGTTTATTATGCATTATGAAAAATATTACACGGTACCTTGGAGCTTAATGCACCCCCCTTTTATGACGTTATAAGCCAGAGCTCTTATTCTGATTGGTCAAGGGGTTATCACCATATACCATACATGCTTATAATGGTGCGTTCGATTATTTCTCTCCAACTCGGACGAAAACGTCACGAAAAACATCACTTCCCGTCGGAAACACGCTTCTTTTATAACGTTGATGTTGGACAGAATTTTCTTGTCCAAGTTGCCCCTGTGACGTAATTTCAACATGGCAGCTTACACACTCAACAGTAATTCTATTTTACAAATCTTTACAAATGTTATTTTGTTAAATTAATTATTATTTATAATTATTCATAATTATAAATGTAATTGCACGTGTTCGATTTAGAGAATACCATATCGTGACCGTAAACAGTATCCTAGCAGCAATATCAGATTTTTACCAGACTTCTTAGTGTTTTTGGTTTGTTTGCCTCTCGAAAAAAGAATATCGCTATGAATGTACTAAAATATTTTATAAAGCTTTTAATGTGGTTTGACTAGTTCGTGTTTCTTGTTTGATTGTCTCTTGAAAATAATAATCTTACTCCAAAACTGCTAAAATATAAAGCAACAACACTCAGCAGCGTATTCATGAAGGCAGCCATGTTTGTTCCGAGTTGTGGTAGCTCGAACGGGAGATTTACGCAAGATATCATAGATAACATGATCAAGACATACAATCTTGATCAATACATAAAATAAACACGATTTAAAATGATAATAACAATAATTAAACACCGAAAAATAAGCGGTTTCCTCACCGTATTGCTTCTCAGTCAGAGTCCACTCCTCTCCTATTCGGTGAGTCACGTGAAATGCGGGTCGCTCGGAATAACCGGTTTCGGCTCGGAGTGACCGGCTTCGGCTCGGAGATGTTTATTCTTCGCTCAGTGCTGACGCAGCGTGTGTAGCAGGGCGCAGTCGGGAGATGACTTTTTCAATTCTTAAAAAAACGCTTATGATTCCCTGTAAATACAATGGATTCCTGTATATGTTATTCCCGGCGATTATACCTTCTGCACCATGCACCAGGTCATAACAAAGATCTGTGAAAGCAATCAAGAAAGAAAAAATACCAAAAGTCTCATATTTTGTTTGGTTACTTATTGTCAAGGTTAGGAACCGGATGAAAGTTTTCCACATACAAAAGAATTGCAAGTCACCACAATGGTATAATTACAAACGTGTGTGTGTAATTAAAATCGAAGATATATCAAACAGTTACAATGCTCATGATTTCTCAAAGGCTCCACTAAACCACAATCAGAGGGGTACCACCAAATTGGTAAACATTTGAAGGAGGGAAAGGGGCACATTGCAGTGACAAACCACCTCAGGGATGAGAACCTGAGTGCAGCCCTGCAGCAGGTGATACCTCAGCACCACACTAGTCCGAATGGACCAGTGTGAGTTTTTTCCAGTGGCTGGAGTGCCAATTATGCCACCAACTCCCAGATTAGAACCTCCTTATAGGGCTGGATGTAGATTAACATCATTCCCAGGACAAAGCAATTGAAAGTTAAGGGCCTTGCTCAAGGGCCCAACAGAGTATGATCACTGCTGGCATTCTCAGGATTCGAACCAGCAACCTTCCAACAGATCCCTAGCCTCAGAGTCACCACTCTACCTGCAACATTTGACAGAATTGAAATTTCCTGCTAAAATCTCAGCGAGACCAAGGAATTCAGTCATCTGGAATCGTTTTGGCTGAGTATGTATATATATATATATTCATTACCGTGTGTACAAACTCATAAAATAGGTTGTTGACCAGTGCAGGCTTAGTAATGCAAATGTATGCAACTACATGCAATAGAACTGGAAAAACTTGCCAATAAACTGTAGCCAGTCATTATTTGTTGTTTCATCGAATATAAACACGCCTTTAATTTCTAAATTCCAGAAGGATCAAGTAGCTATCCTAGGACTTACGGCTTAGAAGTTAAGTAGTAAAATGCTTTTGGTTAAAAAAAGTTAAAAAGTAATACATTTTTAAAACAGCAGTTAAACGAAAATTCCACTAGGGGGCGGACTAACACTGTATTGCCTAGTGACAAAGCTGAGGTTTAACACAATGCAGGAATCATGTGTCGTATCTTCACGACTGAATATGTTTTTTACATATTTTATACAGTCCTCAGCATCTTATCTTGCACTCGCTTTACTCTCAGTTGTTCCTCTTTGCTACAGTTTCCCCCTGAACTTCATTTCTAGGGTATGGACTGTCAGTCAATTTTGGTAAAGAGACATTTTTTCTTATGGAAAAAGTCTACATCAATTCAAGGTTGTATTTCACTCATTTTTTTTAGTGTGTGAGATTAAGCTAATTGACCATAAACAGATCATTTTTGCAGCCTTCTTTACTCATTTCTCTATGAATTTACGTATAAATTCTGCTAAATGTAAATCATTTTCACCTAAGAAAATTATGTTAGGAAAATATGTCAGTTTGATGTCACTGTGCTTTTTAATTACAGCCTCTGTCCACTGTTAGTGATCTTTGAGTTCTCTGTTTTTCTATCCCATTTACATGTAATTATTTAGAGATAACTTTGTCCCTCATGACATAAATGTTAGAATAGACACAGTGTTGCTAGAGTGATTAGGCTTAAGGGTCTCGATCAAGTGCCCAGCAGTGAAGTTTCTCTGCCAGACATGGGACTTGAACCGACAACCTTCCAGCCAGAGACTTTGAGGCCGAACCTGCAGAGCCACATGCTGCCCCGATTATACTGAGCCTCTTCCCATGAATAAGGTATGAATAATATGCACAAGCTGACTACTGCACTATATTAATGAAGCTACTTCCACAGAAAAGCAATACCGGTAGGTGTTTGCAGTGTTTTCATGTTCTTCCCATGTTGTGCCCGATTGCTCCCACTACTCCTGTGTCCACAGGCAGATGTATGTATGTATGTGTGTATGTGTGTGGTCCAGGTATACCTTACCTTGTGGGGACTAAATGTCCCCACAATGTGATGAATATCCGTTTTTTTTTACCTTATGAGGACCAGTTTCCTGGAAACTCTATTTTATAAAAATCCATGACTGCAATGAAAAAAAATAAAAATATAAAAACTCTTGTATTTTGTTTGGTTACTTATGGTTATAGTTAGGGCTGGGTAGGGGTTAAGGTTGTCGCAGTTACCATTAGCATTTTTCCCATACAAATGAATGAGCGGTCCACACAACTCTGTGTGTGTGTGTGTGTGTGTGTCTGTGTGTGTGTCTGTGTCTGTGTCTGTGCACCCTGAAATGGGCCACCATCCCATCCAGGGGGTACACCAACCTCATACTGCCTGGAATAGGGTCTAAGCCAACCCCGGACAAATTGTTAGAAGATGGCAGAATAATAATCCTTCATTAATCCATCCATCCATCCATTTTCCAAACCGCTTATCCTTACTGGGTCGCGGGGGGTCCGGAGCCTATCCCGGAAG
>JAODJX010000035.1:7135815-7146477 GCA_026776945.1 Isichthys henryi | reverse complement strand
CAAACTCCACACACATGTGACCCAGGCGGGGATTCAAACCCGGGTCCCAGAGGTGTGAGGCGACAGTGCTAACCACTACACCACCCAGTTGTTACTATTAAAAATGAAATAGAAACCAATTAGAACAAGCATAATAGGCAACAAGTCATTAAGGCAGCTGATTGGAGAGTGCTTACTATGTGTCACAGAAGCCATACATATTCCAGCTGCTTTTGCAGTACTGGGTCACAGAGTAGCACAGAGAAGTACAGAAAGCACAGGGGAAGGACAGGGGGACACCGTAGATGGGATGCCAGTGCATCTCAGGGGACACACACAACACAATATGGACAATTTGAAGGTACATGTTTTTTAACTTTATAAACTGGATTCTAACCATGCCACCCAATTACATATCTGCTCATTAAGGAGACTTTTTTAGAGAAATGCAACTTTAAAGTTGGCGTATTTTGAGCCTTTCTATTGAATGGTCAATACAAGATGGAATCGTCCCTTAACAGAAGCAAACACAGAATGAAAGACAGAAGAATGATGTCTGGCTTCTTATGATCCGCCGTCTTCACGAGACTGATTTGATTGAATATTTTTAAATCTTTTCAGAAAATATTTTGTTGCATTTACAGGTGTTTTCATGCAAAATGCACCTTAACTGTTAGATCTTGACATTCTGTGGTGACTATTACTGTACATGAATCTGTATTACCATATTCATTTTGGGTTTGTCGGTAGTTGTTCACTCGTAACTGCATCACTCAGTCGACACACTGTGTACTTAGTTTGGTTAAAAACAAGAGAAGAAACAATCCCAGAGATAACAGGAATCTTTATTAACACGTCTCAATTAACTGGCTGCTAGTGTTTCGCAGTGTCTTATTCAATTAGATTACATATCATCATTCTCAGGAATCAGTCACCAGGTGCCTGAATCTCATTCTAAACTCCTTCGGTCAGAGAGATCAAAAGACTTTTCTACACCAAAGCGTATAAAGATTGTTACTAAAATTTGTGTTTGTGTGTGTGTGTCTGTGTGTGTGAAACTGTCAGAAGAAGCAGTATTTCAGAATCAAGGTCTTCTAAAAGAAATAATAATTTATCTTTATTTACACTGACATTCCATTCACTGTGCTTTAGGATTTCATGCTTCAGGATAAAAAAAAAACATTATTAGCATTCAGTCTTGGCAATCACATGCGTAGTGTCACAATTATGCTGCTGTTTCTTGTGATATTGTACACATTGTTAAAGGAGGCGAAATGGCATTGAAATAGTAGTAGTTTTAAATTAAAAATGACTGGAAAAGTCAGTTACTGGAGAGATTATCACATTTTGGACAACTCCTCTATGAGTGATAATTAAGTCTAAGGTGTGATTACACACGTGTTACAAAGTTAGGAGCCGGTGGAATCCAATAGAGATAAGGAGAGACTGACCAAGTGTGTCTGTCTTTACATTAATATGTGCATTACATTAATAATGTGATTTTATGTAAATTGACAGCCAAGTCAGAAAGGAGCTCACCAAGAAATATGACAAAAAGAGGACGGATGTGATATTAAACACCTGCACATCAAATGAGGGATATTCGCTGACAGCTTGGGAACCCACTTTAATTGTTTCCTTGAAGACAGCTGATAGTGTCCTATCACACCCTGAACTGCTGGCTTTGTTTAAATACATATAGCCAAAAGGCCAGGCTTTAACTGGAGGTTGGGTATCTGTGATTTTTAGCATATTTGTACCAGCAGGAAGAGGACAGAAGCAGAATCTATCGTATCATATTATTTACTAGAACGGCTTTATTACGCATTTAATAGTAAACACTGCCCACTTGGTTCACTGGAAGACTTTGAGTTTGACTTCAGTGATTTAATGGGAATTAAATCATTTACACAAGAGGCCTAGTTGAACACTTGTCATATAATCTAGGTCTAGCCGTGGCTTCTATTTTCTGGTGGCACTCAGCAATATTAGGGTCAGAATGACTCGGCAATTTATAGGACGTCCCATTGTTGAGGCCTTGGGTCATTGCCAGAGGTGAACTAGAGATGGGAAGATATCCAGCCTGCGATTTAAGATCACATGGCCAAGGTCTGCGTGGTGCCACAAGTAGACAGGCGGGGAGTTAAGAGCAGTGCATGCCTGTTAATGAAGCCATTGAGCGAACATTCTGAGACCCCTGAGGGAGAAAAGACAACTAGTATTAGGGAACAAAGAAAAAAAAACTCAAAGCAGTAATTTTCTTTATACCGCCACAGTAAGTCATGTACACAACACAAAGTGTGAGTGTGACAACAAAAGAATGAAGACGTTTGGTCAGTATTCTCAGTTGCCTCTTTTTTGCAGCTCCCACGCTTCTGGATTCTTGTTGCTTCATTGTCAGCAGGGTGGAGAATGCAGATTAAGACCTAAACATTATACTATAGACTTTATAACTACAGCTATATCAACAAATTACACTTCTTAAAACTCATGTCTCTCTCACTTAAAGAGAGGTTAACTTTCCAGATGTTTTTTTTGTTTAACACTTTACAAAAGCAACATAATTTAGTATGAAAGGTCTTTGATGTTTAGACTTTTGTATCTCAAGCCCATGCCCCCACTTTTAACCATCCCCCTGTCCCATGCCCCCCCCCCCAATCCACACACACACTGCCACCCCCAGATAAGCATCATGGTCTCCGGAGCTGTGTAGACGTGATGCCTGCGTGTGCTTGAGTAGCAGATTAGCCTGCGTCTGAACATCTATTTACAGGTCAAAGCCAGCAGACCTTGAGCGAAATGGGGGTGGTGAAAAGTGAGCAACAGTTACGCAGAGTTTTTGGTCTGTGATCATAGCCTTCGTTCCCTCCATTATAACGTAGTTCAGTAAAATAGCAGAGTTTGTATGCTGGAATTTCAGAGCAGGTATGTCTGCACCCGAACACAAAATGCCTGAATATGGTCACTACTCTTTTGTGAAAACCCATACGGTTTTCCACAAGTTCTACATATACTATGGTAAAATGTTCCTAGGAAATCTGTGCCATGGGACATGCCAAAATAATTCACATTTTATTTTATATTTTGTTTTATTGAGACAGTCATTATACACCTCATCTGTATACTGCATCACAACTTTCCCCGTCGCAGTTTCATTAAATTGTGGGGTCGCCATAAAAAATTACATGGGAATTTTTTGGGCGTCTTACGAAAGCCGGAGATGAAAAGCGAAGGCCGGCAGATGACACACCAACATTTTAATAACTCATAAATGCATAGAATGTATGTACAACGTTGGGTTTGGAGCACGGCAAGCATATTTACAGCAGCCTCACACATATCTTGCAGTGATCTCACAGAGATCCTTATATCTCACGTTTCTCATATGTTTTCACTTTATTTCCCTCACCAAGGACACCAAGGGAACCAAGAAATTACGTGAGGTTCCTCCAGATTGTGGACGGCCTGCCCCCTAACGCAGACATTGTGGAAGGGCCAACTGTAGATTTAACGTCGTAATCAGAACGATCATTTCCATGTACCGCATGAATAATAGTTGAATTTTCAGTATTGGTTATGAGGGGTGTCTATACTGTGAAGAGGAAAGGGGTCTGAAGATGGATGGATCAGATTTGACTGACAGCCACTGGCCTTATTCTCATTTGGTGTCTTAAACTCCTTTCAACACCATAGCACAATCGACCCAGTAGAAAAAAAGTGATTAGAAGGCCAAGCTTGCATGTTTGTGGTCTTTTATCTTAATTTTCTTCAGCCTTTGTAATAATGACTTTGCAGACATTTCCCCCAACCTGTGCATCCTGCGTTAGACTCCAGGCGTACGACAACCCTGCATTTGATAAGAGGTCTGCAAAATGCATGGGATGGACTTCATGGCCTAATAGCAAAATAGCATGTTTTGGGTAGACCTAGTCATGGCGCAAGAATATAGAGAGAAAACCTATATTCTACCTATACGGGAAGACCAATCACTTTTACTAGTTTTTACAAGAAAGCCAATAAATACCAATAATCTACCAATTATGAACAGGCAAACATCGTAAATAACACAATGCTTTTTATAGTCATTAGTGACAGCATGTGGTCAGAAGGAATTATTTTATTTATGCTTATATTGCATTTTTGCCTGTGGGACTGTGTGAACATCTTTAGAACTTAAAAGAAAATCTTGGCTCATTCCAAGACCTACTCACCACTGATGGAAGCAAGATCAAGTTGTCACTTCCTCCTTGTAGCAGGGAAGCCAAGACATCTGCCTTGCCGGTTCCCATTGAAGGTGTCATGGGGAGCTTGCAGGGTAAAGCCACAGCTGCCGAGGCCCTATTGTTTACCCGATCTCCTCACTTAATGGCCCCCACCTTTTCAATGCACCCAGCATGACGACTCGCTCCCCGCCTCAGGATGTAAATTAAGATGGAGCTCGTTACGGGTGAGATGTCTTTTGTTCTGCAGTGCCATATTTCTTTACTTGCGTTATCTAGACGTCGTATCTTCACCTGCTTCAGAAAAAAAGAAAGCATTCACTGTTATCACACTTTCACTATTAAATAACAGATGCCATTTTCTAATTCCTGCACAAAATTAACTATTTTTAAAGAATTTCTCTATACCTATTGTTTTTTAATTTATCCTGTAATTCACCCTGCCTGTGGTCTAATGTATCATAATATACATTACACAAGTTCATTAGAGCCATTCACATCCATAGGACGCAGAAACATCATTTCCACCCTCCTGTCTCTCAATTAGCATCAACTGAAATTACTTTCTGTGCTTTAAATGACAGAATTGATCATTAGAAAGACTAGGAAATACTTCTAATTAACAACATATTTGCATGTATTGATTTTAAGGATTTCAGGAACACACAAGATGCACACAGAGAAATTTCAGTGCAGCGTCTGGCTGACACTATGAGACTTTTGCACTTCAACGACGACTCAGAGAGCAGTTCAAGCGTGACGGGGGACAACTGACATCTCTCTGGACTGCGGCCTTAACCATCACCTTACAATTACCCGGGGGCCAGGAATATTTCGGAAAACAGAACCCAAAAAATAAATCAAACAGAAAACCTGTACATTGTGAGAAAAATCAGCTGTTTCCCTCATGTTGGATCCACCATAACACCAGACATGGCCAAATACCACCACTGGAATTTTATCAAATGCATATTTATGTCTCTCTCATAGAAAGGAAGATGACAGATAAGGGAGGAATTCCTTTAATCATGAAACCATTACAGGAAAAAAATACTTTTTACTTTTACATAATTAAACTTTGTTACATGACAGTACTATTTTTTTACACACATTATAGCATTATTTCCATTTTCGCCATATTATATATTAATCCAAAGACCCCGGGGTTCACCTCAAACAGAGCAACAAAAAAAAAACATGTGAAAATTAATATTTTGTTGCTTACTTCTAAGGAGAAACATCCTAAAATTTAGTGAAGCAAAGCTTTATGCAAGGTGTATTTCTTGGGTGATTGATGCCTGAAATTCAGGTAGTACAATGGGGCAATACAAATCACTGTGCTTCTCCATTATTTGTGGTTACATTAGGAGCGAATACTAAAAAAGGTGTCATTGGCTGTACAACATAAAACAAACTGGATAGGAACTCCTGAAGACCACTGCTCAATTCAATTCAAGGTATTAAAAACAGAATATATTGAATATCTAATAATAAGAAAACACTTAACATCAGTAAAACATTCCAAACAATAACTCCTTTTAGACAACGTGACTACGGTATGTTAACAAGAATATATTCAAGCATGGTGTGGATACAGAATCAGTTTAAAAGAACCGATACACGTACTGGTCCAACAGCACCACCTGGTGGGCTTGCTCAGTATCACTAAGATTATTCCATTCCAATGAACAGAAAATGCAATGACGTAACAAATACCCAGCAAACAATTACACTGAAATTATACAGGTATCATAAAAATGAGGACAACACTTTCAAAGCTCCACATAAAAAAACCACAGGCCGTTATGTGGATATTTAAATGTATGATTTGCCAGGGGCCTGCATTAGACAATGCTTCTGATCACTTTAAGTCTCTCAAATATTTTTTAAACAACCAGACAAAAAGTTTCAAAATGCATGAAATGCCACCACTTAAATAGTAGCCCCTGATTGTTAATGTCTGCCACATATGTTCTTGCATATACATAAGCACAGAAACCCATAGATGCAAGTGAGAGACTAACTCTTAGGAAAAGACGCTATTCACTGCTTAAATCAGTGTAAGACCTGACACTCCACTATTGAAAATACATATACAGACACAAACACCCCCAACCCCCACGTAGGGATGCAAGAGTGGATGCTGGAGGCAGGATTGAGAGACACGTCACAGTCACTGTTTAAACTAGCACAGCACTTAACAGAAGTTCTGCCTGAGGATCCTCTTCTCCTCCTCCACAAAGCTTTTGTCCGACGTGGCCTGCCCAAGATCTCGCTTCCTCTTCTCCTTCTGCTGGAAGCTTTCGACTTTCCTCTTCTTTCCGGACTTGCCTGGATCCATCGTCTTATCCTCATCTAAGGACACAGACACATTAATGCTTTGTAGACAATCATTAAATGTATATATAGAACAGCGCTGCTGACTTTATTAACTTATTATTGCTCAAAAGTGCAACGTGAATTGTTCATCTTCTCAGTGGACAGAGAACATATTGTTTTTATTTCAACCATAAATAAAATTTGCCATATATAGTAATACCACAATGTTCACGATGCCACGGCCCCTTTAGAAGTGAGCCATAACTACATTACACAGTCTTTTCTAAGGAAACATGACAAGGACTTCAGTGTCCAGTTCCTGGCTCAGGCTGAGTGTGTGGAGTTTGCACAGGTCACCTACAGAGTCCAAAAAAGCTCAACTACGGTGTCCAAATTGCCCTTTTATGAGTGTTTGCACTGTGATGGCCTGGTATCCAGCCCTGGATGTCCTCAACCTCGTCCCTCTCATCCCCAGCATTTCTGAGATAGGCTTCAGGCTCACCACAACCCTGTACTGGATAAATTAGAGCTAAGCGTTTTCTTGACAGCTAAAGCCCATATAAAGGCAGTTCATGTACTGGTGCCTAAAATGTGGGAATAGTGAACAAATACAACCTGAATCACATGGATCATCTGCCGCTGCCTCCTCCTCTGGCAGGAAGATAGCTTTCCCAGCAGCAGGCTGTGGGGCATCGTCGCCGTTATCTTCATAGACGTTGGACCATTTTATAGCCATGTCCATGCCAGGCGGTGCAGTCTTCTTTACTTCTGGAGTGTAAGACTGTGGGGGCGGCACTGCGTTCGTTTTCCAGACCTTGAACTCCTTTGCTGGCTGCGCGGCAACCAGAGAGAGCAGAATAGTTATTACAAATTGAGTTAAAAATGCTAAAATGTCATTTTGGAACTTGCACTGTTATCCCTGTATGCAAGGCAACAGCTGTCATGAAATATCCCACATTTAATTATGGTGAAGCATCTGCTAGATATTACTATTATCATAACTATTATTATTATTGTTGTTACTACTATTACTACTAGGTCTTTCCCTTTTACTTCAACCACACACGACATTCGTCACGACTTTTGGTTTGGATGAAATTTGTCATTTTACACATAGCTCAGAAATATCTCCCCTCCCGTTTGAGATATAGCGCATGTTTTGCACCGCGAGTAACGAAAAGCACGACATTTCAGAGCTGAAATATTTTACTATTACAGCTACATGCCTCAGGCATAACCTGTTGGAAAAATATACATACAAAGCAGCATAAAAGAAAAACAAGCAAACACATTAATTTATTAAATGTGTACTGAGGAACCCACGCTCCTTCTCAGGGGTATATGACAAAATTCATCCAGTTAATGCCACTTGATGTTCCAACTGGCCGATTAACTACCAGCACACCCTCATAAACCTGGCGACTGCCGATTCCCGTTCAGCATACCTCCTCGGGCGCCTTCACAATGCGGCTTTCCCAGTCTATGTGTTTATTCAGAGGGTTGTATAAAAACGCAGGCTTGGACACGGACTTAAAGAGGACGTCCGGCTTTGGTAAAGGCGCTCCGCCTGCCGTTCGCTTCGTGCCGTGGCCTTCCTCCCCGCCGCCCCGCTGATCAGACCCGTTCCCTTTTCTCTTTCGCGTCTCTCGGTCTGTTTCGGACTCACTGTCGCTGCTACTGCTAAGATCGTCATTACTCATAAAGTAATGAAGCGGGTCCTTTTCTGTTTTCTTCTTTTCACTCATACTGGCGACAGTCAAACTTACTCTTTGATTCTTAGTATTCAGTCCCCGGTAACAGTTTACTACCGGTTATGTATATAATAAAAACGGAATAATTTGCAGTATTACTCGGCCCACCTAGCTAAGCTAAAGAACGTGATGACGTTCAAGAAATACATTTTACGTAATGACGTAAGGATGGTAAGCGTATTGGAACAAAAATGTTTTTCTTTTTGTAGCGAAATTTCGCTGAGGTTTTGTACTAACCAATGACTTTATTACCTCCTGAACGGTAGAAAAACATAATAATAATATTGTCACTTAGAATGAATTGCACATGTCTCCCTCTTCTATAGACAACCAATGAATAGAAAATTAAAAGCAAAAAAGTATTGCGAAAGAATGCTCAAAGATGGTTTCAATATATAAAGGCTTATATTTCTTGCAGGTTTATGTAATGCTTATTCAGAATGCAATAATGTAGACGTAAAAGGAATCTAATCTTAAACGTAATAACCTAATCTTAAACGTAATCTTCTTAAAGAATTCGCCCCTTGTAAAATGTATATTGACCAACGTCTAATTGCAGTTACAATATCCTGCAACTGGTAAAGTACCATGTACAGTTTTAATTAAGTCGTAAATGGAAGGCTTAAATACATTAATGGCAAAGAACACCGATTTTAGTACATCATAAGGGAAAAATTAAATCAAGTACCTTTGAATGCTCGCAATAGTCTTATATAGTTTTTAAAAAACTTTGTGGAAACGAGAATGGTGTCACTTATGGAACGATACCTAGAAGTCAAATTTTCAGAAGTTTTATTTGAATAATTTACATCATCCGGTGGTGGGTTTTTAAGAAGAAAAAAATGAGTTGGTCAGGCGTGATCATCTCCCAATCTTACCAACTAATATCGTTAGGGGGAGTACTAACACCATACACTCACTATAGCGAGTGGATTGAGTGGATTTAGGGCTGATTATAGTACTTTTAATTTATTGACCAGTTAAATGTCACAACATATCTTTAACTCGATTAAATTTTACAAAACATGCCGGTGAATTAAAGTTATATGAATTTGAATAATTTCAAAACAAAATATAAATAGAAATCCATATAATCCATCCATCCAAACCGCTTATCCTACTGGGTCGCGGGGGGTCTGGAGCCTATCCCGGAAGCAATGGGCACGAGGC
Source organism: Isichthys henryi (assembly GCA_026776945.1). NCBI lineage: Eukaryota > Metazoa > Chordata > Actinopteri > Osteoglossiformes > Mormyridae > Isichthys > Isichthys henryi. The sequence continues at coordinate 7,137,038 of JAODJX010000035.1, read as the reverse complement.
AGGGAACAACCCTGGACGGGGGGCAGCCCCATATAATATAATATTTTAATATTATAATCATAAATTGTTCACTCAGTCAGACCAGATAAATAAACAGGAAAAAGTATGGCGAATACTGACAAAATAAGAAATAAGGAAATGCATGGTGGCTTTTCAGTTCCAGTGATAAATACAATCAAACAAGTGAAATAGGCGCCACTGTCAAACGAAAAAACAGAGTAATAGTGGAAAACCGCATGCTTCAATCCAAAACACATAAACCAGTGTTTTTTAACTACTAGGCCACGTAACTGTAATGTCCATAAACTGTAATGTCCACGGACTCCAGCCCGATCACCGCCAGGGATCCGGATAGGCGAAGTTTACCGGAGGCTGAGCTATACATAATACAGCGAGTTAGCCCCGCCTGCAGTAACGTAAATAGAAATAATGAATTATATCGCGGTAATTATTGATATGGACTGATATCGACTAAAATGTGTTTCGATAAAATATTTCTCAGGTCGGACATGATAAGTGATGAACAGCTGGGCCATGTGATTAGAAAGTTTGAAAAACAATACTACTGCACATAGGTAGTTCTCGACTTAAGTAAAACTCGTAAAGCAGGAGGTATTTTCCCATAGAAATGTTAAACAAATGATAACTTTGGTTCCAGCCAATTTTTTATTTTTTTTTTTTTTCAAAATTGTTTGCCAAGTAAACAAAGGAAACATAAACATATTAGTAGAATTAGCCTAAAATTTTATAGAAATATACATAAAAAAATCCTTGGAGAAAAACCAAAAACACATCTTTACTAAAATTGTAACACTGATTTTCATCAGATGGGGTGGTCTTTTTCTTAATGTATCCCATGCTGAGCTGGTGGAGAACATGACCTAAAATGGACAGGATCAGGTTGGGTCGTCAAAGGAAGTGTTTCAAATCAGGCACTGTCATAAAATATACCGTAAAGTGTAATGCTATACATGCACAGATGTACAAATCAGGCATGTACAGATATCTCACAAAGCAACGTCATCTGAAAACATTGTTGGGTCACAGGCGTTGTTTTTGGGCATTGCACATGTATACACACACACACACACGATATACACACACACACACAGTACTGTGCAAAAGTCTAAGGCAGCCAAAAAAAAAATATATGTTTAAATAAGTGTCATGTTGGTGTAAAACTATGCTGTTACGCCTAGCAAAGTGTGTCAGCTTAGCCATTT
>JAODJX010000035.1:7122838-7135792 GCA_026776945.1 Isichthys henryi | reverse complement strand
TAAATACATGGAATGGTTCGGGTGCCACTGAGGAGAAGTTTAGGAACTGAAGTGGTGTTCATCTAGCTATCCAAGTATATATCAGTAACTTTTTGGAGAAAAGAAAACATTTTTACTAGTTTTTATTGTGTTACTCGTAATTTTCATATGATCTTATGTTAAATTATATTTTTTTGTTCTAAGAAAATGTGCATTTACTACCCAGATAAATAGCTTTAAACACTTCTTTTGAATGCCTAAGACTTTTGCACAGTATTGTGTTTATATATATGTATGTGTGTGTGCGTGTGTAAAATGAAGTGTTTATTTTTGCCTCATAAACTTATCGTGAAGATATAATCTCATACAGCGAGAACTACCTGTATACTGAATGCCAATGTTGCGATATATAGCAGTCACTCAGGGCAGACACTGTTGTACACTAACATAACATTTGTACTAATTTTGGGATTAAACGTTTTACACTTTAACGATTTCCAATGGATAATTATCCCTTCCTGTTAATTATTTGCAATGGCACAAAATTACAGTGTACAAACGCAACAAATCACTGTGGTTAGCCAGTATGATTTTCAGCCCTGTGACTGAAAGCACTGAGCCAGCTTCTGAGGCACAGTTTACTGCATGACCTCGCCGATGAATAAAAGGCAATTATGTCATCATCATTCCCTCTGCCAAACACCTCACGTAATATCTATTTCTCGAGTCTAAAATGATTTTCCCCCTCATTTTTTTTTTTACTGCTGGTCATTTTGCATCTTTGCCAGATTGTATGATGTCATTGTCATAAACTACCAGACAAGGACAAAAAGTGTTTAGAAGCTAAAAAGCTGCTCTTAAATGAAAATATGTTAAGATATGCAAAAACATATATACACACATACATATACACACACACCTCTGGGAAAAATTGACCCTACTCCATAATTTATAAGAATCTACATTGTTAAATCTTGGTTTAATCCTGGTTCTGCTGGCAGAAGGCTACACTGATCGGTAGGTTGCTTCCAGGCTCTAAACTTCTAAAACAGTACTACGCAAGAACAATGTGAAGCAGGAGACACTGGGAGCAAAGAAAATCCAGCCAGTTAGAGGGCAAAAGTAACTTTCTAATGCCAGTGATGGCAGTCAACTTATATAGCAGTGCTTCATGAATCATTGGATGACATCAAGTGACCTTAAAAAATGATGGAACATTATATATAATATTATATATATATATGCTGTGTGTATATATATATATATATATATATATATATATATAAATTCACTCATTAATATACATTCTCATATATATGCGTGGATGTTAATTTTCATTGCTGATTAAATCAAATTGGTTATGGAAATGTTCAAGGATATGGATGTGACAATGTAACAGAACAAAAACTTTACTTGATATTTGTAACACTCAAGGAATAAAAAAGGACTAAACACTCTAAACTGAATTTAATTTTCACCCGAATACTTTATCACATACTTCACAAACTTGTGGCTTATTCAGAAGGTATAATGTGCAAGCATCACAAACTCTATGTGTTTCTATCTGTAATATTGTGCTAATATTCCAAAAGAAGTCTGAAATCTTTCAAGAACAAATTATAAATCAGGTTTGCGTCAGCTATGCACAGTTTATTACACAGAGCAGCAGAAGATAACTGAAAAGTGTCATTAAAAACACAAGATGGGGTAAATTAAACAAAAACCGACAATGTATTTGACAGAACTTTAGATCATAACTAGGAACATGCAACGGGCTTTCTGGTCCTTAAGCAGGTTAGATAATTTCATAATTTCTGGTACTGCCTGTTTAAAATGTTAGATTTAGAAACACTGTGTTTATTACATTGACTTAGTGCCAGACAACTGAGGCAAATAGCACATACAGCTGTCAAGGACTATTAATCAGTGAATTCAGTATGTCATATGATTTTTGTTATTATGACACCTATAAGTAATCCACGGTAACCAGGAGTTCCTCTCCATGAGCACATTCAGCTTCCCGTCTTGCTGATGAGTACAGAGCAGCAAGACAAACCACCATCCACTTTGGACATCTCACTGTTTGAGACCGGAAAGAGTAGGTGATCCTTAAGCCTCTCAAAAACCTGGAAAAGAAAGGTCAGTGGTCTGTCTGTGTAACAACATTAAACAGTCAAAAACACAGTGAATCACAGTCAACACGACTTAACAAGAATTGTGATATTTGACAGCAGTAGCATAAGTCGATCTAGAAACCTCGGTATTCTATCGGCCTTAATCTCTAACAAAAGTGAAAGATGTTACAACACCTCAAAAAAATCCTTATAAACCAATGTGTCATTGTCTGGAGGCCCTCCAGATGAGAAGTAGTGTTTTCCTTGCGCTCTTCCAAGAAGGAATAGTTCCTCACATTTCTGGGTCTGCACAGCAGTAAGTCCACAAGTTATAACTATAATCAAATTCCAAACCCATGATGTAAGGAGCCCCAGTGTCGCTATTATTGCACTTAAAATAAAGCACTTTGGACACTGGCAAGAGGAAACTCTTTATCAGACCTCAACATTACATTACTAAACTGATGTCCTCTAACAGCTTCCAAAAGGGTGACTGTGCTTTCCAGCCGGAGTCTTATTTCAGCAATATGAACTTTACGTTGGTTAGAGGGAGCAAAAAAAAACCCTTCTGCAGTGATATAATTCATTGTTACATGCTTGCTAAATCTTGTCAACCCCCAGCAAACTGAAAGTAATTCACTATGAACCAATACCTGAATTTGTTAAATGTAGGGCACTTATATAATAGCTGAACTTGAAACAGCCAGAGGGTTCTTGGTAAAAATGCTTTGCATCAACAGAAGCCACCAGACATGCTTGAACCTTCAAACTGGCCCCATGCCATGGAAAATGAAGCCATGAAGGTATCTAGATAAAACATTACTCTATTACATTTTTTGGCTTGTTATTTTCTGTCAAGCTAAGTTAACTGACCCTTAGCTTAAGTATAAATGAATATTTATATTTTTCTAAATGAGTAAGGTGTACTTTAAAGATTTTGTATATTTTACCTGGACATCCAAAAATTTTACCCCACCATCAATTTTTTTAGGTGATTTTGTTTTCCCCCGTTGGGAAAGAACCATTATAGCAAGCATTTCACAGGCCTAAACAAATACAAAACTAAGTTCCCTACTTTTTCTTACCGTTTTACAGAGTAAAACCAGAGTAATTCTGCTGCATGTGGACAGCATCTGTTCTAGAGTTCCTCAAATGGTCAGAAACTGCTCATTTCATCACATATTCTGACTATTTCCGAATAAACAAACTTATCACTTAAGAAATAACCACTGCTTACTCTTTTCCCTACCTCATGCTCTGTGCTCCTAAGAATAGGATCCAGGCTCCCAACAATACGGAATATTGATGAATGGACGGACAGATTGTTGTTTTTATAAAAAAAGGGAAAGAGCACCTATGGCTGCTCCGACTCATGTTTCTGCCTAATCTTCCGTCTTTTCATGTTATGAATGAGCAGCTTCTATGTACAAGGGCTTATCTTTGAGAAGCAACGCAATCTTTACATCACTAGTAAAAAATAACTCAGACCTATGAAACATTGCAAGAAACAGCCAAATAAATCCAAGGCGAGTTACTCTCCTCATCAGCAGAACAAAGCTAATTTTACTTGCTGAAATTTCTCCTGCCAAAGGCAACTAAGTTGAAGCACTTAACTTGGGTCACAGAGCTCAATCTGTGAAGTACAACCCCGACTACAAGATGCTTTTAGCTTTTGCTTCAAGTGAATTATCGGGTAAAAAGTTTCAAATGTGATAAACCTTACCTTGGCACTGTTTGGGTACTCCTCCGGTGTACAGTGTAGCAACACTTGTCCTTTTCCAGACAGATTCATGAACACGCAGTTAGCAGCTGCGTCATCGGGCAATTTCAGCGTGTTATAATGATGATCACCTGACTGCTGCAAGATCTACATAAAAAAAAAATGAGAAAGTAACTGCATTTTAGGAATTGACTGGCACGTGGTGAAGTAAAAACAGTAAAAGACAATCATCAATTTTACCTCAAGGTTTTGTTTATTCTTTCATTTATAAAAGTAGAAAAGTAAAAATGTATTGTCCTTCCACTGTAGTATGTACTGTATTACTAAAAGCAGTGCTCTTTGATACTGATGCTCTTTGCTAGGAAGGGAAGACTATACTGCACCTGAAGAATTCAAGACTATACTACTATACTACATGTGAAGAGTGGAAGACTATACTACTACATTAATTAGAGTTCTATAGAAATAGGATTTCATCTGAGTACTCCTTAACATAACAAATACGGAATTCATAATCCTTTGACTGCAGTTTTAAAGGTAAAACCTCAAATATTCCTAACAAAAAAACCTAATGAGGTTGGGGAGTAATTTAAATTTCATGGCTTCCATTTTATGAAGGTATATATAACTGGTATTTAATAAGTTTGCAGGGGAATGTACATCTGTCCTTTCAGATCATATTCAATACACTACAGTTATCAGTAAAGATCAAAGAAGGACAGCCAGAGGCCAGATAAACTCAGTCAGACGTAAGTGTATTAGCAGGGAATGACATAATAGCGGACACATCATTGTTCGCCTGTTATTGATATGGCCTTTGAAATGGATACAGTATGTCCCCAGTCCTGCCCATCTGTGCAGCACTGACAAAGCTCTCATAGTCACTATAAGATCAGGACACAGATGAATCCTATATCTCTGGCCTGTCATTCCTTCTTTGAAAAACGCTGTGGTGAATCTGTCTACAGATTCTAATGCATTTAACCTAACTTACCATTTTACGTACTACCTTGAATTCATCTGTACAATACCACTTTTGACCATAAATTCTTTATGGCGTGAATATCAGAATTAGTTATCTATAGATATTTCGTGCAGCAACATCATGGGAGGCAGTGTTTCCCATCCCGGTCCTCGGGGCCCACCAGACAGTCCACGTTTTTGCTCCACCCCAGTTCCCGGAGCCCCTGAGGACTGGGTTGTGAAACAATGACATAAGGGAGTATCAATAAAGGGATATATACTCTATAATAAAAATGCAATAAAGAGTTATTAATGGCTGACTGTAATACGGGGGAGGCAGTCACGGCGGCAGTGGGTTTCCTGCAGGCACTCTAGCTTCCCCCAGTTAACCTAACTGGTATCTCTAGATTGCCAGTAGTGTCTGTGCCCTGTGGTGGTCTGCAATCCTGTCAAGTGTGTCCTTTGCCGTCTGTTATTTTTTTATATATAGACATCACCATGCCTGAAAAATATTTTAAATGTTACACAGACATCATCTCTTAGATGCAATACAAAAACTGAAATCGTGTTCTGATACCCGTCTGGGAACATCTGCATATGCTAGCATCAGCCAAGTGCTGGAAATTTCTCCCTATACCTTCAGGGTCTTCTGAGCAGGTTCACTGGAGCCAAATGCAATTAGATCTGGCCCTGCCATGCTGCAGAAACTCTTCAGGTGCAGGCCTTCAAAAACAGGTAATGTGGACACTGGGTAGTCCTGCAACACAAGATCTTACTGGGTGAGGCACACAAGAATGGTCTGTTCAAACTGCAGATTTAGAAACCCCATTCATAAGACCTATAATCTCAGGCATGGCTCAGTGTGTCTCAAAATGACGTCCACTTGTCTAGTGATGTTAGAGGAATGCTTTAATGTTATATAGTATTTCTGTACCTTATGCAATGAATCTGATTTAATATAATACTTGACCTTTAAATAAATCAGAAATCAAACAAAAAATATGTGCAAGAATATAAGGGTTTTCTGGAGGACTCCTGCAAATTTGCTTTAAATTTGGTGATACACTTTATAATAAATGATACATCTTTAAATAAACCTCTGTAATAAAAGAAGAAAATTATATATATATATATATATATATATAAGCACCTCATGTGACCTCATGTCACATCATATAATCATTAGCTAAGAATAGAGTATAGGCAGAGCTGTAATTTTGTAGCTGTGATATCCCTGCCTGTCTCCTCCCCGTCTTCTTCCTAACCTCCATGTGGAGATCACTCCCACCTGTCTCTTATTAGCCCACTGTTAACACTTGTTTGTCTCGTCATCCCCAGTCCGGTCATTGATGTCAAACCTTCTTATTGCCTGTACCCTCCCTTGTTACAGACCTATCGTTTTGATCCCTCACAATCCAGTTTATTTCCAGTCTCTGTTCATTGAGTTCAATAAAATCCCTCCTGTGTTGCTACAACATCTGCCCTTCAAGTCCTACGTCTTATATGTCGTGACAGTACCTTACTTGATTTACTTGATCTTACTGCACACATTGTTGCAAGTAATGGAGGAAAACCATCTCATTTTGCAATTTCAATTTTGCTGTTAATGAAATCCATAAAAAGTGAAGAGTATTGTAAATTTCATCAAGGAAAAATGGTTTCGGAAACAACAAAGTCAATACGGGGAAAACAGGTAAAGTTTAACATTTAAATTTTTGTCTGCTCCATTGCAGTTTTTCTGCTATCATCTGTCCTGTGTCCAAGTGTGTGGGTTTCAACCCTGCTCTGTACCCAGAACCATCACCTAGTACTACATTTAACAATTTTTACAATTAGCCTACGATTAGGCTAAATTATACGTTTTTTTTTTTTTTTTATTAAACCGATCATGGCCATTTTCAGGTTGCAGGTTAAAGAATTACTATAGTGTTGCTTGTTCAGCTTCATTCCAACTTGGCACAAAAGTGAAAAAACAGAAGCTTAAAACAGCCATTTGATATATACTGGGAATAAGGAGTAAGAAATGAAATTTGATATAACTGTTTTAGCCAAAAGTCTCATGAACAATGTTGAGAAATACACACCCGAACTGTACTTATACGCCATGTGGAAGGTCGAGGTCAGGGAATGACTTTGAACTGAATAAATTAAATCCGGCAAAACCATCTGACCTTGAATGCCCCTGCAAGGATTTCTGCCCCATGTTGGTTGGTCCTCTTGGATAAACCAACGAAAAACTCTCTCCCTACACAGTTGAAAGAGCAAAGATCAGGACGCCTTCCATCAGCACAACACAAACAGCACGCTTAATGCTAAAAAACCAAAAAGCGTAGCTGCTAAGCTATTACAGTTCATGAGTTCAGGCCGAGACGAAACGTTTTGCATTTTTGCCTTGTCATGTGAAACAATTTTAACCAAAAAGAGGAAGACAAAGGAAACAACGTCTAGAAACCCAATTAGGTGTACTTGTGAGTGTTCCAACCTTTTGAGGCTGAATGAGCCACATTTAATTTGCATCGGAACTGTTACAAAATGTCCAGATATTTGGATGCTTGTAATATTTTGTAGCCCTTCTTCTATTGCAAGATGTTAAGGTGGAACACTTTGTTACTGAAGAATGAGACCAATATTCTTCAGTATTTACTATTTATATGAGTAGATTATGGTACAGTACTCCATGTTGCCAAGTAATATAGTCCTGCACCTGTGAACAGTACATCTCCTCCGTCCAAGGTGGCAGTATCATCCTTCATTTCTATAATTTTTAAGTTCAGCTCTTGCAGGGCACTCTTCATGGCTTCGGTCTGCAAAAAAGGTACATTTCTGGATCAGCACCATTGTAGATACACATTTCTCTTTGGCGAAATCTGCTTCCGTGGAAGAAAACACTAAACAAGTGTGAGAATAGAGTTAGAATCTGTCAGCAAATCTAATAATCAGAACCAAGACTTTTTCCTGGCAAGAAATTCTGAAATAATAAATATAAATAAATATAAGTAGCTTTGTGCTACTTGTTGCATTCTATCTTTTCCTAAAACAGCTGTCTGACTTATGCTAAGAGGTTGCCGTTTATTTAATACTTCCACTTTAGGGGTCAGAAAAGTAGGTAAAGTGTAAAGTAAGATTTTTTAACCTCACACACACTTCGTGCAGTAAGGTCAGTCTGTCTCTGGATATAGTCAAAGGGCTAAGCCAAGGTATTAAGTCACCAAGGTGGGCAGCGGTATAGGCCAGATTCATTTAGCACTGTTCCTCACATTTATACAATGATGAGGTAGCCTTTTTGGAAGACCTTTAAGTGATTTGGACAAACATTTGACTTCCTGGCACAGATAAGACAGCACCTGTGTAAACAACACTCTGGGGTGAAGAAAAATAAGTCTTTAAAGAAATTTTAAGGGCAATCAAAGTTCCTTCTCCTCCATTTAGGACACTAATGTTTTCCTGAGCACACATACACAATATCTTCCATACATAAGGAACATGACAAATCAGATAAAAAAAGGATATTACCACCCTATACCTTTCTCATGCACACACCTCCTAATTAATAGCATCATCGGTGTTGCATAACTGGAGTAAATAATGAATCCAGCTTCAGATTTTAGGGTTTGCAAGAAATAAGACAGAATATGGCCATTTTAAGTTTCAATATCACTCTGTACTAGCTGATAAAATACAGGGTTCTGTTCCTCTATCGGGACCTTCTCTTCAGTCACCAAGCACAAACACTGCTCAAGTCACCCCATGTGGCACACAGGAGCTGCTGCTATCACAGCTGCAAGCTCCACAGGAACATTCCAGATTTTGTGGAATAGCAATTGCATCACCCTAAAGGCATTTCCTACAGCATTATGGGACACAACTTGTCCATACCCCCAGAGTTCAGGAGTTAACCACGCAAATACCTAAAAACAGGCAATGATGAACTGAGAAGAGTTGTGGGGCTAGGCTCCTTCATTTCTTTCCTGCATGTTCAAGAGATGCCTTTATGTTTGTATGTGTAATTTTCTCAGTGTTCAAGATGCAACAGGGTATAAATATGTAGCCATAAAAGACACTAATAATGCACAAGCTGCACTTATGATGCTGAAGTCGGAAGAACTGCAGCTAACCCTAACCAACAACTTAAAAAAGGCAAAGTACTGAGCTAAACAACAAATAAGCTATAATTTTACAAACGTTCAATTCAACAGATATACACCAAACTTCATCAGAATCAGCCCCATCATAGGTTATGTAATCAAGTGGTTTGCTTGTTCTCCTTCTGCTATACTGATCCGCTGTACATTACTGATGATTAAAATATAAAACTAAGCCGCAAAAATTACTTAAGGACCTCAAGTTGTTTGTTAGATGTCCTTAAATGAATTCTGCCACGACAGTATACCTGCTTGTCCTATTCAAGGTCATTGGTGGTCTGGAATCTATCCTGGAAGCTACAGGCACAAGGCAGGGAATTACCCAAGCCCTTTGCAGGGCACACACCATTCGCTCACCTATGGGTAGTTTGGTAGAGTTCTGCCACCATAAATGGCAAACATCTAGTTTTGCTTTGTTAAATACCCATCCACATAATGGAGTCAACTAGCTGTGGACAAAAGTTCATCTAAGTATTCAGTACAAATAAATCAAACCACTGACAGAACATTTTATTGTCCACAAAGAACTACATGAAATTCTCGTTCCGCAAAGGAAGGCAGTGTTGGCACAGCACCTAACACGCCATATTCATTGCTAATAGAGTAGTTTACTCTGCAGCTCACTGCAGTACAGTGAACATAATAATCCTGTAGTAATGTTAGGTATTGCTATGTGGCAGCTTGGAGCTGTTATTTCAGCCTCCCATATGTCTGACTCTTTCCTCTAGGCTTCTCTCTCCATTGGCCCGAAAGCCTGGCTTTGAGGCTAAGCTGTGGAATGAATTTCCCCCCTGAAACAATCCTGAACAAAAGCCAAGTCAACCTTTTAGATCAGGAGTCCTGCAAGTTACTCAACGTCCACATTCCAAATCAAGCCTGCGTGGTGAACGGGGACATTGTTTAGTGTAATTTATCTCAAATTAGACAGGGGGATAGGGGAGACCTCATTTATAAAACATTATACTCTAAAACATATTTCAGTGCATTCTAATAACTGCTGTCATTTAAGTTTGCTGGACACTTTGACATATGAATGGGGACACAATAATGGCATCAAATGGCACTTTGGGCAAATGGTAGCTATTTTGTCAGAGGTGGAAATCAGCATCTCATCTATCAGCTCCTCTCCATCAACAGTGTTATCAATATTGATTTACTTTAAGGAAATAATTGTTACTCCCAAGCATATATTATTTAATAATCTTTGCCGTCTTGGTATTAAACAATACAGCTTCTTTCTAATTACGGTTATGCTTATCACAATCTTTATCAGTTAACATTCACATCATATGTCATTCCAGCTTCCTTCAACATGAACATCATGTGTCCATGTCAAATGAGAAGTACTGTAGCACTACTGTACTGCACCATATTTCATAATAATATGGGCCCTATTCCTTATAAGAGAAAACAATGCATATTACATAATTGCTCCACAGTCAATCAAATTAATAGCCTTTCTGGACAATACAAATCCCAATCAATGCCATGCATTGTGCTGTTGGCATCATAATTGGCCTGGCTTTCTATTATAGATCAATGAGAAAAATGACCCTACTTTACCTTGGCTGGAACTTTTACAAGATGCTGCCTCAATTATAATAAATGAACGCTGATGCTCATCACCATAGCTGCAGCCACATATCCCACTGTGCCAGCTCAGTGTCTCCCTGGATTTCACTGTGACACCAAGACATTAATGACAGAGAAAGTCTGTTTCCAGATTACTCCCCTTTAGATCTATACCTCCATATTATACCACTCTGCTTAGGTTTACGGGAAAATCATGGCACGGGCATGCAAAACACAACCCTCAGAAAATCCACAGAAATCCGTAATTCCTTTAGGCTATTATTCAAAAAATGAATTGAGATTCTGCATATCAAAGATATAATTTCAAACAACACTTCAGGGGATTTGATAAGTTTGAAAGCTTTCGGTTTAATACTGATGTTGCTGGTACACTCAAGTGATATATTCCTGTTGGCTTGCGGTTCCCTGGATGAGATGATGAGAAAGGGTTTTTTTTAAAAGTGTTTAAGTTTACTTCATGACACACAGAAGACTGCCAGCATGTAAAAAGTGACTTTCTGGGTGTAAAATTGTTAAAAAGACATTAATGGAAGGAATATGACAATCTAAAGGAAACATGTTTTATGCTGCTACAGAAAATGGTAAACAATGGCTCATTTATATAGTTAAAAGTTCTTAACATTAAATGTGGGTTCTGCACAAGGACTCTGAGTGGGTATTTCTTTCTAATGCAGGGTAACAAAATGATCGGTTGTTATCTTTTGGATGGAAGAACACTCTATTTTCTCTCAAAAAGCAAAGAAGGCCAAAAATGCACCTGGGCAGGCGGATCAGTCATTATCTGTGGGATACCTAATATCCCATAATACCTACACCGCTGACCACACGCTGGGTGTCCTGTTTTGAATTTGAAAAGCATTTAAAATTCATGAGGGCCATGGAAGCCAGGCTGTCACATTCCAGACATTCCTCAGCAGATGGAAAAAAAAACCCGCTAAGAGCACAGGACCACTGTGGCTTTTATTTAACCAGGGTGAATGATATTGCATCGAGTTGCTAAAGGCCCATATCTGAGGGAACAGAGCTCTCCAAATTGAGTCACAAAATAGCATTCTAAAGCCTATGACAAAGACTTACGCTTTCTCAATGGCAATTTGCACAGCAGTGTAGCGACTCCTTTGTAACATATAATTCAGGCTGCTCCTTGAGTCCAGATAAGTTAACTTAAATTAAATCATGCGATAATGGAGAACCTATCTCAGTAATTTAATTACAGCCCCTGGGAAAATGAAAGGCTTATCATGCACATTGTTATATGTGAAAATACATCATGCATACTAAAACAGGTCAATTCTGAACGTTTATATATATATATATATATATATAATGTTACGTGACATTGATTAGTGGGAAAATAAATTAGTTTCACTGCAAGTTAGCGCTCCTAAATGCAGGAGCAATGTGTGACAGGTCCATTCAGCTGAAGTGCAGACTGGGTAATATCAATTTACTTACATAATTAGCTACATTTGGTGGCAAAGCAATGAACAGTGACCTGTGGCAGGTCTACCCAGAGGTATTAACAACCTTCCCGCCTTAGGAGCAATGGAAAAACAAGATTAGTAAATACACAGTTTAAAAAGCATGTTTAACAGTTCACAATGTCATCAGATCTTCATGTCTGTCTATGTAAGGACATGGTGGTGAACATAGAAAAAAGAAAATTGCATACTTTAGGTCAAGCTTCATGAAACATATTACTTTAGTATAATGTAAAAATGTATTTAGGTGTATAACCCACATTTTGCCATTAAAAAAAAATCCATCGCAAATATACCAGAAACTATTATGGGAAAAATAAATTTTACTTTCTCCAATATCTAATCTATGCATTACAGATACAAATAAAATACTCAAACAGTACTGCTACACTGTGTTTTGCCAGGCACTGCCATTTGGTAGATGTTTAACAAGTGCAAATACAGCTCAAAATATATACCGGAAATAAAATGGATAATATCCCTCCAATTTTTCCATGAGCACAATGTACATTTATACTAAAGTGCCACCTTTTCATACGCTTCTCACCAACTCATCTCCAGAGCTGCTCATTGTTGTAGGCATTAAACAATTAGGCGCACTGCCAGACAACTTTAATAAAATTCCAGGAAACTGAGTGTCAAGGGACAACAATCCCAACACCCTCCACCCCGCCAACCCCCACCAAATCAAATCAAACAATTATCAGCCATGGGGAAAGTGCGCAAACCACAGCCCGGGAGCATTTTCACCTGAATGCTAACTGCGCTTGGGAGACTCAGGCTGGCTAAAGCTCCTCTCTGAACAGACACCGAAATGCGAAGGTCCCACAATTAGGCTGAGAACGAAAGAAAGAAATAAAGAAAGAGAAAGAAAGAAAGTAACAAAAAAGCGGCTGGCAGCGCAGGGCAGCTTTTTCAATGTCACATTCCGTTCCACTGCTTTGGCCCCTTGCATCAAGCTC
>JAODJX010000035.1:7102984-7115554 GCA_026776945.1 Isichthys henryi | reverse complement strand
GCCTCGTGCCCATTGCTTCTGGGATAGGCTCCGGACCCCCGCGACCCAGTAGGATAAGCGGTTTGGAAAATGGATGGTATGTGAAGTATTTTAACACAGTACCTCCTTCCTTCTGCTGGGCGCCCCAGGTCTGGTGATCAGCGCGGTGTCTCCGCACACCACCGCGCAATCCTCCACGAACACGCAGTCTGGAAGGCTTTCATCAGCCAGTAGCTCAACCACCTGGAGTCCCAGTTCGTCCTTTAGAGTGCCAATGTGTAACTGCAGCTGGTGCTGTGCTGCGGCCAGATCCACCTCACAAAAACTGCCTCTCAGCGCTTCGCGGACCAGGGATGCAGGAATACCCCGGACAATCGCGTGCGTGAAGTTGCCAAAGCTTGCCATCGCCCCTGCCTTATTACTCAGCTGCTCTCAGAACGTTATATACATACATACGTATACATATATATACAAGATATAGTTATTGGTGGGACGAGAATCCAGGGGCGTTTCTCAATACCAAAAATGCAACCTTTGCCTTCCACGAACTCGAGGCGCAATGAATCGTGGGATCGGTCTCGTTCGGCGAGGATTTATCATTCATATTTGGAATGGGACAAGAATATCTAATAAGAAGATATCTGCGGATTTTTACTGTCCTCTGTACTTCTGTTCTTGAGTATTGGAACTGGTCTTCGGCAGTAAAAGATTACATAAAACGGGTACACGACAGTTCAACTATGGTCAAGTACGCATATTTAGAAAAAAAAAAAACAATTTTTATATTTAAATATTAATTAATATCCAATATATATATCCATCCAAAGTTAAAAAGATCACTTTATTAATTGTTCTACTTATACTATATGTAATATAAAATTTCATTATTCTGTCTGTATTTTAATTTCATTTTTAAACTTTTTATTTCAGGATAAATCTTGTATTGTCGAGCATTGTCGATGGATAGCAGAACGTTATAACTTTTTAAGTATATCGATCCTGCGTTCGATTACTTCTCTTTCGATTACTTAATTCGGATAACGACGTCATGAAATACGTCACCTCCTGTCGGAAACACGCCTCCTCTCCTATGTTGTCGGGGAGAACTTTGTTCTACGAGATTCCCGTGTTGTCACATTAATTCTATTTTATAAATATTTAAAAATGCTTATTTTGATAAGTGTATTAATAGTTATAAATATAATTGCACGTTACATTGTCCGTATATATAATTGCAATATCAGACTTTTACAAGACTTGTTAGTGTCTTTTGTTTGTGGTTTGTTTGCCTCTCAATAAAAGAATATCCGCTATGGATCTACTAAAATGTTACAAAGCTTTTAATGTGGTTTGACTAGTTCGTGTTACTTGTTTGTCTCGGAAAAAAAGGAATCACGCTCCAAATCTAATAAAATGTAAGCATACGTTTTCACTGCAACTCCCTAATTATCTATAATCAGAGGACTGACTGGGGTTTGAACAGCTGATCTAAAGGTTACCCCAAAAACCTGCACACACACCGGATCTACGCACCCCTCATAAACACTAACAAAGGCACTTCTGAGGAGGCTGCGGGTAACTGAGTATTTTATAAGGCTAGTATCAGTGTCTACAATAACAGTTAATGAAATCATATCCGTATTTTCTCTAACTTGTTCCCAAAATATTTTATGTTCCAGCTACACGTCGGGCACAATGGGGGGATTTAAAATTAGCCCCGTAGTCCCCATGATGACTTTTGCAGAGCGGCTGTGGGGTTTCCCACGATGAAAATGCCCAACATGCTAAACAGCCAGTCCAGGTCTATGCACAAGTAATTCCCTTTCTTTTTGAGAACCCATGATGTAAACGTCTTGTCTTGCAACATTGAATACATGACATTAAATATATTTTAATTACATTTTCCAACTTTTCTTTGGTTGCAGTATTATTTATTTAGATTTGAACTCTTTGCTGTTAGACCAGCCATTTTACATCAGTAATGTGGACAAATGTAAGAAACAACCTTTGTGAAACGTATAAAATATCAAGACAGAATTTCTTTTGCTTTTCTTTTACAGGGTTAGTGGGCTTAGTTTTTAAAACCACTAAGTTAAATCTGCCCCTGGATTGGCAGTTAATAAAAATATGCTTAATGGCTCAAAATCATACCTCCAATTGTTGTTGTAATATTGTAATATTACTTGACACACGCTTTGTACTTGACTCCTGGTTGCTCTATGCTGGCTGTCATTTGACACTGCCCTTCTGACTTACCAAATGGGAAAATGTTAAGATTTTATTTATTTGCAGGATAATATGGTATCACACCTTGTGAGATCACAGTACTGGAATAGCTCCTGCCCATAAAATCTTCCACAAATCTTCAGCATCGCCTCCCACTGGTTGAGTGAGCTCCCAACATAATTTACATTTTATTCATTTAGGAGATGCCTTTAAAGTTATTGTACAATTGAGAAAGCAGGTCAGCCATCTCTGGAGCAGTTGGGCGTTAAAGGCCTTGATCAAGGGCCCAGCGGTCAAATCACTCTGCCTGGGATTTAAACCAGTGAGTTTTCAATCACAGGCACAGCATCCTAACCTAGTCAGCTACACACTGCCGCTCAGTCAAACGTCACATGTTTCCTTAACCCAGCACATAGCACCCACGGTTTTACAATCTATATGACACTGATACTAACAATAAATTCATTTGCTATTTGTACAGGACAGAGTGCAAGAACATGGGAATTATTCAGTTTCCATTATTCACATATCCTATCTTGCTCTGCCGTGAGACACATATATAGAGGTGATAGTGAAGCCTGGGGCCCGAGTAAAGGGTCAGCTATTTTTCCAGAGCAGTTTGGGGTTAGGGGTCTTATTCGAAGGCCCCACAGTTACATGATCATTCTGCCAGGTATGGCATTAACGCTGCACCTTTGACCTCACAGATCCACTTTTCTGATGAAGAATAGTGTTGCTGTATTTACCTAAATTGTAAAAACACCAAATGAATTACTTGTTCTCCATTCTGCTGTATATGTCATACTGGATGAAAGCCCTTATATGAAAGACAAAATGAATCAAGTCAAAATGTAATGTGGTTTCCGAATAGGATTTCCAGGTTCTGGCAAAACAACCAGCCCAAGTACGTCCCAAAACCTGTACTAGACGGCCCAATAATAGCTCAAATAAAACAAAAAAATATACATTTTTTTGTTATATTTTTTATATTTATAGGCCTTGCACCTCATTTTATGAGAGAGCCTGTGTTTCACCATTTTCTTAGTTCCGGTTTAAAACAAGTAGCCAAAATAAAGTATATGTCAGTGATTCATTGTTGAAGTTACATTGTCCATCATAAATATAAGAGAAATTGAGTTATATTTTTGTTTTATATTTTACTCACTAGCGTGGAGTTGACTTGTAGTATAGAGCTGAAATGCTGTTATCTGGTACAGCAACTGCAGAAAGCAGGTCTAAGCTGTAACAGTGCTGGGAGCTTGTCTGTCTTGTTTAATCTCAATCTCACTGAATTTCTGTTTCCTCTGTGTTTTCTTGTCTGCACAGCTGGAGGGCCTTTTAAATTTCTTCCTGTTGTCAGATTTTTGTAACTTTTGGCAACAGTTGGACCGAAATATAACTGTGATTTCTCTTACAGGCTACCGTTTCTAATACTCACAGCTATTCTATGTAATTCTTATGTGCTGTACTCTATGTCAGAGTGCATCACTCAGCTGAGATGGGAAATTAATTAGTATTAGACGTCCTCCACACTATCTGTCCAAGTTCACCTTCAGTGGAACTTTATGCAATCAATAAACCTATAATGTGCAGTTTTCACTTACGTCCAATTTGCTTTTATGTAATTCCATTAAAAACACAATTAATGCCATATAATTACCTAGATTTAAGGCAGACAAACCAGAGGTCCAGTTGCGGAACAATCCATAATGGTTTTTATTTCACCCAAAACCCAAACAATGTCCAGAACCCATAGGCGTAAAGCGGGCAGAAAGGTCAGTCAACCAAGCCAAGATAGACCCAAGAAAAGAATCTCAATCAATAGCACTCCAAAGAATCAGGGTCAGGCAAACAATCAAAGGGTCAAAAAACCCAAGTTATACTAATACTTTAGGGCAGTGTTTCCCACCCTGGTCTTCGGGGACCTCTAGACAGTCCACATTTTTGCTCTGGACTGTCTGGGGGTCTTCGAGGATTGGGTTGAGAAATATTGGTCTAGGAAAATGCTCAGTAGGGAGTACATTTCACAATACATTAGAATGAGCTGATGGAAACAGTTGGCATTTAACAAGTTACACAGAAAACAGTAAGCAGATGATATTACTTACTCATGGAAGGTGATCAGGGCAGAGTAGAAGGTTGTATGGAAGATCCCAACTGGCTCTGGAATTAAACACCTGATAATTGAATAAAAGTTGATCGATTGGTTGAAATTTATTGCCACTTTCAAAGAAAAAGCATATTGAGCATAACAGATCCTATTGGTCCAGCAATATTTTAGGGGGGAAATCTTGCATATATTTGTAGACGTCAACACAAAATTCACACAGAAAAACAAAAACATCCCGTGGTCTGTGTGGATCCCAATGCCCCAGCGCAGTGAGAGACACTGTGCCATAAATATGGTGCCATCTTTCAGATGAGACGTACAACTGAGTTCCTGATTCCCTGAAGTCATAAAAGATCCCTGGGCACCTTTTGAAAGAGTGGCATTGGTGGTACCCTGATGCCCAGGCTAAAATTGCCCAATGTAACCCTTTTAAATCTGGCCTCCTAATCATCCCCTATATCTACTTGGTGAATTCTCTCCTGCCCCCTCACCACCAATGCTATTGTGTCGTGAGTGTACTTGCATAGAATCGTCGCATCATCCAGGTGGGTGTTACACAGTGGTGGTGGAAGAAGTGGTTCCCATTTGGTTTTGTAAAGCGCTTTGGGTGTCTTGAAACGTCTTACATAAATGTAGCATTCACATTCATAAGCTAATGTGCTACATGTCACTCTTTCCACAGTTTTAACAGCAGGGCATTAGACAGCACCGTCAGAAGTCCAGATGCTTTGCTGAGCAGTGGAATAGCTTTTTTTGAATGAATCATGGTCTTTCCTATAACTAAAAGATTGAGAAAAGTAATGTGAAAAACATTTGTCAAGGGAGAGTATTTCTATGGTGCCATCTAGATAGTCTTAGATGGAATGTTCCCGCAGACATCCATAAGCACATTCCTCCATACCCCAGGACAGCCGTTAGTCATTACTTGGTCCACATCTTCTCATTTATCCTGACTGGTTTTAACATTCCGAGTACCACCTTCTGCCTTTTTCCCAAATAACCTTCTTAAGAGGTTGTATATACTTCAGTATTGCCCAATAGGCTTTTGAATTAGCTAAAAAAAAAATTCAGGTGAATCAGAATTAGTGGTATTAATTATCCTGAAAAGAGTCCTAAACAATTAAGAAACACATTTTTTGTAAATTCCTCATGTAAACAGTGTAAATAAGTAGCAGTTCAAGTCCACTGAAAGGTCTATTGATATTAACTTACTTCAAAAACACTTTCATACAGTTATATAGTTAATATATCAAATTAAGATTATTCCATAGCCTACAGTTATATACATATTTTACATACTGCTGAGACAATTCAAATATTGACTCAAGATATAATTAAAAACCTCTCCTGGAATTCAGATCTTGTGACCCATTTGAAGATTTGCATAATTTTAGATATGCATGATGACATGTGAACGTGATAGCATAGGTGGACATTTTAGGTCCACAAATTAATGTTGTTTCAATCAATCAGTTGAGTATAATGAGTCACAGTCACAGAGCTGATGATGCGGAGCGTAACGTCAAATTTGAAAATGCTTAGCATGGTTTCCAGTCCCTCCCATTTGTGCTTATCCGTGTTCACTCCAGTGATTTAATGAATATCAACATCATAATATATGTAAGTATATGTAGTATAAAGCATGAAAAAAAAAATCAAAATATTTCACATAACCACCTGGTGTCTTAATCCGAAAGTGTAGCATAACTACGACAGACGTCAAATTTTAAACCGATAATATCTAGCGATGCACTTTGTCCTGTTTGGTAGGACAACAAGTCACATATTTAAATAGGAGTCAGAGAGTACCGAGTAGTCTTCCAGTTTACAGTTAACCATTATCACAAGATCGGGATAATCAGAAAATTATTTAAATACTCCTATTTTTGCATGCACAGATCCAGTGAAAAGATCTACTCACTTGATTAACCGTGTCGTTCTTGTCATTGTCCTCTTTTTGAACTGTGAAGCTCACGCTGCCGCCAGTGAAAGTTACTTTGCATGAACTTCGTTCACCAGGTGCGCTTCTTGAACGCTACCGAAGTCTTGAAAGGTTGTGTTTTCGGTCCAATTCTGTTTTTCCTACTTAGACTATTTTTCTTGCGTGGTCACATATTTAGATCCCAACTGAAAAGAGCCTTAGACTGCTTTGGCGAGTCACTGTCCTCCACAGACCCAGCATCTTATATGGAACTTTGGACCACTTTACTGTTTTATGTTGATGGATAGATTGTATGAAAACCAAATTAACCCGAGGAAAAAAGCACAAGAATTTCCTGTGCAGAGAACATATTTAACTACCTTTAGGCTGTCAAGAATGCTTTGCGGTTGGCTAACTGAACCAGAAATATGTTAATAGCGTAGATACTTACCATACCAAATATGGTAATATTGTTACGTGTTGGGTCCGCTAGTCTTCGAGTATTCGCCATCTGGAGCTGTTTAGTGCTACAGAATAAAAAGGATGGTAGGCAGAAAACTACATGACTACTCAATCAATTTCATTCAAGTGTTATCTAGCTTGCGTATTTCTGCTAAATTTTAAAATTCTAAAGGATTTATATAGGCTAATAAAATAGTAAACCCATCACAGCTTGATTTCCTAGTACGTGTAGGTAATTATTGGTTTACATGTAGGACTGGTATCTGTATCTGGAGTTATTTCCTCTGTGGAGATGTAGTTAGTCACAACCAAAGGCAAAGCACGAAGTATTCGATTACTGTTATTATTCACCACTGGTGCATTGATTGCTTGGAATATTTCATTGTCATTACAATGGATTATCATTAATAGATTATGTTGACGGATATCATTGATCTCGTTTCAAAATAATTACGTTTTAGAAAGCTTGTCATGGTTAGCGAAAACACGTCAAAGAAACCAAACGAAATGTTGATTGCATTATACGTTGTGTTTTAATGGATGTCTTTACGAAAAGAATATGTTCATACGAACGTGTAATTCCCCGGTAGCGGTAAAAATCGCAAATAATCGCAAAAAAGCAGACCCCCGAGGCGTTCCGAGTAAGGGTAAATTCCATAATTCAAAAAGGAAGGGGGGGGGGGGGGAATGAGACGGGGTGGTGCTTGGCTTGGAAAGCGAAAACGCCAAGAAACATTCCTGGCATAGTTTGGGAACAGTTCAGCAGTTAGCCACCGGTACGTCAGCTTTCACTACGGTATAAAAGAGTTGCTGTGCTGCGTTTAGGCAGACTGCAACTTCAAGCTGATCTCTGCACAGATCTCACAATCGCAGCATAAGAAATAGGGAAGGGCAAAAATTAACGAAGACTACAATTATTCACCCAATAAAGTCAACGATCGAATCGCAAATATATTTTTTCTGCCTAAAACTCGCGGGAAAGGCGGAGAATGTTTCTCTTATTCATACTTTGTCTTCTCCTTGGAAGCTTGAGTATGGTAAGTTCAGTGTAAATGTTTATTTAGTGTTATAGTTTTTTTTCCTGTTGTGAACGCGTGCCGATATTTTGCAGAATGTGTTTAATTTTTAATTATATATATATATAATGTATATCTTTTATATATATATATATATATATATAATGAAAATACTGTTTTACGAATTGCTTCTAGTGAGCTTAAGTTACCAAATCAGCTGTAGTGCTGAAAAGTGCAAAACACCCAGGGTCTAACAGACAAAATGGACATGGGATCGGACTTTTTCGATAGCTGTTAAAGGTCTCTTAAAGCTTTCATTTATTCACAGGTGCATTGTTCCTGTCCGGCGAAATGCGTGTGTCCTCGTGAGGTTCCCGTCTGCGCACCGGGAGTGAGTCTTGTTTTTGATGGATGTGGGTGTTGCAAGGTCTGCGCCAGACAGCTTAACGAGGATTGCAGCAAACTGGAAACATGCGACCACACGAAAGGACTGGAGTGTAACTTCGGGGCTAGTCTGGGTGAGACGCGAGGCATATGTCGAGGTATGCATATACCAGGCGAACCATTTTAATTTAAAACGATATAACTTTCAAGCGTGAACCTGCTCTAGTTGGTGCATGATTCCGTTTCGTTTCACTAAATTCCGCTGCGTGGAGTATTAGTCATGTTAACAGATTCTGTTAACGAACTGAAAGCAGACACTTTGTTATACTACTGTTATTTGTAGAATATTATAGTTCTGTTATAAACGAGATACTTTCTTTTGAAACAGCTAAGTCAGAGGGGAGACCCTGTGAATACAACAGCAAGATCTATCAGAATGGCGAAAGCTTCCAGCCAAACTGCAAGCACCAGTGCACCTGCATCGATGGAGCCGTGGGATGCATTCCGCTCTGCCCTCAGGAGCTCTCCTTACCCAATCTGGGATGCGCAAACCCCAGGCTTGTTAAGGTACCGGGCCAGTGCTGTGAGCAGTGGGTCTGCGAGGAAAGCAAGCAGACCGACTCCATTAACATAATCTTCAAGGAGGGCTTGACAGATGAGTCAGAGAATGACCTCACCAACAGAAATGAACTTATCTTCCCGGTTAAAGGAGGTCTCAAGTCTCTACCTGGTGAGAATCGAATTCTGTGTGCTTATCGTTGACTGACATCGGTCGTCGTTGTGTATTATAAGCTAACATTGAGTAGGAATTGCTCATCCTGTTTTGTTCACTGTTTCGCAGCCTTTAGAATCCAACCTGAGAGCCACATGTTCGATGAACAGAAATGCATCACCCAAACTACAGCTTGGTCCCAATGCTCCAAGTCCTGTGGGAAAGGTATTTCCACCAGGGTCACCAACAATAACGAAGAATGCAAACTATTGAAGGAGTCACGCCTCTGTGAAGTACGGCCATGTGGCCAGTCCTCCTACTCTGCTCTAAAGGTATAATCACGTCTCCAGAGTAATTATATCTGCAATAGAATTAGCTTTTATGAAAACTGTAAAAGCATCAACCATAGAGAGACCCCTTAGTAAAATGCTCTTCGCTTTGTCTTTTGTAACAGAAGGGAAAGAAGTGCAGCCGGACCCGAAGATCCAGTCAGCCAGTGAAGTTCACCTATGCAGGTTGTAGGAGCCTCAAGAAGTACAAGCCGAAGTACTGTGGTACCTGTGTGGATGGTCGCTGCTGCAGCCCACAGCAGACCCGAACGGTAGCGGTCAAGTTCCGCTGCGAAGACGGCGAATCTTTCAATAAGAACGTCATGATGATTGAGTCCTGCAGGTGCACCTTCAACTGTCCCCATGGCACCGAAGGTTCTCACCCCTTCTACAGACTCTTCAATGACATCCACAAGTTTCGAGACTAAGCCCTGTTCAGTTATCGCAACCATCAACAATAGCATTAGGGCCAATTGAAACTGAGGGGCTCACATTACATCTAATTGAACACCATCCCTTTAAAATTCCCAAGGAATTATGGACGCATCTCGAAGACTAAAGGAAATGCACTATGTAGCCAAAAACTATGCCAGCATAGTTGTTCCTTTTTTATTATCCTTGCTTCATAATATTGGAGCAATATTGTTAGCTTCATAATGGAGCAATTTGTAATAAAATTTGTAGCGTGAAGTTGCTAATACTGGTTAGTTTTGTATATTTTGAATTATGAAGCCAGGCATGACTTAAACTGTATAGATTCATGTATATGTACATACACAAGTAATTTAATTCTTTGTTTTATGACTTGTAAAGTAAGACAGACACCACATTAGGCTTGTTCAACTACTCTGTGGTCACATTCCGTCCCAATGTGGACAAAATGATTCACTTTTTGCGGCAGCTATTAAATAACGTCTCCATTTCAGCAATGAAAGAGAAACTGTGTAAAAAAGAATGAATGATTTATCATTATTTATCAAAATGTAGCTACTTTATTTGAACATTAAGTGTTATACTGAACTAAATTGTTAAATAATAATTTTATATGTTATAGACAAAAATATAGATTTATTTATGAAACATTGTATTTCCTCTGTGTTTTATTAAAAGAAAAATAAAGCTGAAAATAAAGACTTACAGCTGTGGAAATCTGATTCAAAGTTGTATTACTTTATAAGTTCCAGAAAAAGGGAATTTCTTTACTGCTATTTTATGGACATTTCCACATTTAGCCGTACTAATAAATTCAAATCTACATTTATTTTAAGTTAACATTTTTAATTCAGCTTTGTCCTTTTCACTAGTTCTAGTAAGGGCATGATTCAAAAGAAACATGGTAATAAGGTGAATGGTATGCCAGGAATTTCAAGTACTTACGCAGCCAGACCTGGGGGCTGTGTAAAGGATACTTTTATTACAAAACAAAACTACACATTGCAGACAGTGTGCCATCTTATGATTTCAGGGTGTCCGGACTCAACAACAAATTCAAGGTAAAATTTAGGATCAAATGCACATATATTATGGAAGGGCATGATGAAACAGTTATTTTTCAAAGGACTTATTGCCCATTTATTTTGACCAAACGTAAACCGTCATAGATCCAAGTATGCAAAGAAACAGCAGGTGAAGATATGCTGGAAATTATCTTAAGTGCCAAACTGGGTAAATCTTTATATCAATTTATGTTGCGGAATCTTTCATCCAGGTAAAGAAACAGCTCTGGAATGTTCTACTGGATTAGAAGACACTCTGATAGGCTGCAGATGCTGCAAACTATTTCTAGGCATCATGTCAACTTTGTAGGGTGGCACAGTAGTTCAGTTGTTGGCATCGCTGCCTCACATCTCCACCCTTGTGATGGAGATTTTCCTTCCACAGTCCAAATACATGTAGTTAGGCTAACTGGTGTCTCTAAATTGTCCATAGAGTAGCATTGTGTGAGTGCATGCATGTTATGAGCTGTTTAATGGACTGGCATCCCATCCAGTGTGTATGTTACCTTTGTTCATTATGCTGCCTGGGTTAGACTCTGGCCTCTCCAGTGATCCAGAACAGGACATGAAATATGGATGTCAACTTCAAAATATCTACGGAGACCTGTGATTTACCTGTAAAAGGTGAATTACAGTAAGTGTCTACAAATCTTATAATCGGATAAGTAGCATATCTGTGGAAGGTTCATCAACAGCATTTTGAAGGACATATCCTTTAGGTTCATGTTCAAAATAGCTGTAAAATACAATATGAAGTTAATTACTATGAACATATGTACTTATTTAGAAGTTATCATGTTTCTGTTTATGTTTACATTATCAGAGCATGGAACTGTGAAATATAAATTAAGGGAATGTGCTGATTTCTTTGTATTTGAGAGTCGATTTAAAACGATACAGTGGTGAAATATTTCAGGCTTGTCATTCACAAAACAAGCATCATAGAGATGAAAAAAAACTTTAGCAACACTTACAAATTAATTCCAGAGAAAACATTTGCAGGCACACTTTTTCAAAACACCTTTGGAAGACAATGTATATGTGTTGTTCTCAGCAATGGCACACAGAAGCACTGAGTCTCTCACACACATATACACCTTCAATTTTAAGACTTAACGGATGACATCATTCCCTGAAACAAAGAGTGTTTATAAGACAAAGGCATTAACAATTCAGCTTCATTAAACGTACGTAATGCAGGGTGCTTAACAGCCAAAATGGCAGAAACAACTATTACAACATGCTGGAGACCGCCACATGTTTATGTCACCTCTTTTACAGGCCTCATGTTTATAACTCCAGGTCAATTTTCTGTATATTGGGCCCAAGTAAGAAGGCATTTTTACAGACTTCCTTCTCATGAAACCGTATCTTCGCCTTCAAAGTGCCATCTTGTGGTCATAAGGGGAAAAACTTGCATAGTCACAGAGCAAATCCAAATCTGATCTCACATTAAAAGCATTTAGTGTTATATAATATAGTGCAAAGTTAACAATCAGTATAACAAACCTAAAGTGTAATTTACACTTTTGTAACTGTTCTGACTGTCAGTAAAAAAAAATAAGACACTGCAAGACTTTCTGCGACTCCCAAAATTTATATATAAAGTCTGTATGTGTCTATGTACATGATTGACTGTCATTATGACCAATGACAAACTACCCTGAAATCCAAAACTGCCATATGACATAATTCTTAAAAACTGCTCATTATTCAAATATATGTAAAGGCGGTGAGTGAAAATACATGCAGCAACTAAATAGGGATTATATAAGGGAAGAACAAACAATGGAAACTATACATTGATCAAGGTCTGATCATCCATCCATTTTCCAAACTGCTTATCCTTACTGGGTCACGGGGGGTCCGGAGCCTATCCCAGAAACAATGGGCACGAGGCAGGGAACAACCCAGGATGGGGGGCCAGCCCATCGC
>JAODJX010000035.1:7071724-7086505 GCA_026776945.1 Isichthys henryi | reverse complement strand
CCAGGCGGAGACTCGAACCCGGGTCCCAGAGGTGTGAGGCAACAGTGCTAACCACTGCACCACCATGCCGCCCCTTCCATATCTATATTCCAGAATAAATTCAGAGAAAAATTTGCCCGAATTCATAATAGAGCTGCTACAGCAAAGCCCTTTAAATCTTTATAGTAATGCTAAATTTTATTAAAAAGAAACACCTCTTAAGAATAAAAAAATGTTTATTTAAATTCAGTACATTTCATATTTACAGTATCTATATTTTACTTCCATCACATTTATATAGTTAGACTCCAATGAAATCCATTAAGAATTTTAAAACCGATTATTGCATTTTGTAGTTCTGGCATTTGAATTATAAGTGTCATTTTACATACTCAGTCACATATATGTATGTATGTATGTATGTATGTATGTATGTATGTATGGAGGAACTGTCGTGACTAAATGGTACTTGGGCAAATTCAATCTCAAAGAGATTGTATAATTTATTGAAGGTACAGTCATGTAAGTGAAAATAATATAAATATTCAACCGTATGTATCAAAATATACATAGGAACATTGTCTTCTAGCTTTCGAAATAGTGACTACTGCAGCACCATGACAACAGCAGC
The DNA here is from genome assembly GCA_026776945.1 of Isichthys henryi. NCBI lineage: Eukaryota > Metazoa > Chordata > Actinopteri > Osteoglossiformes > Mormyridae > Isichthys > Isichthys henryi. The sequence continues at coordinate 7,085,895 of JAODJX010000035.1, read as the reverse complement.
CACTGGTTGGCACCTCGAAAACAAAGCAGAAGAACATGTGATTTATTAACATATAAATAAAGTAAGCACGGAACTATATGACCGAATTCACAGAAGTACTCTTACAACAGAACGTTTCTTGATGTAACCAGTACATTCAACGAGAAGGAAAACCTTAAATACAAGCACCTTTCGTATAGCTGAAGGCAAAACATCAAGGAGGTAGAGCACCATCTGATACGATGTACATGTCCAGAATGGACAACGTAAAAAAAAAATAATTACATATCAAAAACTTTGAGAATGCAATAAAATATTGACAATGAATCCATAAGCTATTGCACTTAGAGGAGTTTTTGTATGGAGAGTATTAGCTAGAGAGATTAATCCTCTCTGGGATGTTAAGAGCAGCTAGGTTAAGAGCAGCTACAAGCTTCTCCATGTGTTAAGGGTGTTATTTATTGAATAGTGATCTGTTTGTCTTTCAAAACTATACATTTTTGATACATACTGGTACATGATGCTGTCCTGTACTTCTTTGATCTGGCCTTATGCTCCTAAAGACAGTAGTCCGTTACTGTCCTGCTGGGGTACTGCTCATGGAAATCCATTCCACGAGGGTCCAAACAGTGGAAACCACCTTCTTTTTTTAAAGATGACCTCTTCAAGGACTGACGTATTGACGGTTTCTAACAGGTATGGAGAGAGGTTCACATAAAGCAGACAGGTCCCACCTCAAGGTCCTGCCAATGGTGGTAGCCCTGCTGGGTGGCGGGAAACACCTGGAAGTTCACAACAGGGAGCTGCTGGCAGTCCTGAGTTCGGAAGAAGAAGCGTGACTGGTGCCAGGTGCCATCTTGAATCTGGGAAGAAAGGACAGCATGCTAAGAAAGTCTGAGTGGTGAAATTTGAAACCTTACAGTGGGAAGAAGTCACCCATCAAAGGGGTCTTGGATGTCAGTGGCTCTTAAAAAATTCCAAATAAGGTCCAAGCAGACATGATTACTACCTTGCACCCATCTAGAAGCACATGTGGTTCAAGTAATGTGTAATCCTCAAGCATTTGTCCGTTCCACCCCACAAAGCGCACAGACTTCTTCAGCCAGTTTGAATTTGTGGTTTTCGGCGCTACTGTGGTAAGACAGCGGACAGCAATGGTCTGCGTAGCCTCCGTGCTCAACAAGTGAAGAAATTTCATCTGGACTTTTTTAATGCCAAACTCCATCTGTGGTTGAGGGGGCAATAGGAGGATAAGGAGTTAGAGAAGCATTTTTCGCACAGACATCTGCAGATATTTCCAGGTGACCCACAGGGACCATCTTTTGTTTCTGTCAGGCAACACTTGTGAGTGAAGAATTCAGACTGTTTTAGTGCAAGAACTTTTGGAATTAGTATTTTTTTGGGGGGAGGGAGGATACTCGGTGATTAATCTGCACTTAGAAAAGTTTCCATCTTGAATACCCCCTTTATGTAATAAGGAGCCTGACCTGAAATATTTTATATAACATGTGGCTACATGAACAAAAGTGCACACATATTGGGTAAAAATGCTTGAGACCTCACAGCATCAAGACCATCGTAAAAAGATTAGAATGTTTAAAAGTTGCAATAGCATAAGAACACATAATGTGGAACAAAACACTCTAATCAATTTGTACATAATATTAATACATACTATTTTGATCATAATCTCAGCAAAATATCAATGAAACCCAACCATTCATCGCCACTTAAATATCTTAAATATTGTCAAAATATCCATCCATCCATTTTCCAAATCATTCATCCTTCTGAGTCGCAGGGGGTCCGGAGCCTATCCCGGAAGTAATGGGCACGAGGCAGGGAACAACCCAGGATGGGGGGCCAGCCCATCGCAGGGCACACTCACACTCCATTCACTCACACATGCACTTCTATGGGCAATTAGCCTCAGCATTTCTTTGGACTGTGGGGGGAAACCGGAGTACCCGGAGGAAACCCCACGATGACATGAGAGAACATGCAAACTCTGCACACATGTAACCGGAGACTCGTACTCGGGTCCCAGAGGTGGGAGGGAACAGTGCTAACCACTGCACCATCATGCTGCCCTGTCAAAATATCTTAAAGGAAAAAAATTTTTTATTTTTCACTTAACATAATGCACACAACAACTGAAGTGTCTGAAATACATTGGTAACCTATAAAACAAATAATAATAGGATAGAGAACAATGTGGCTTCATTATAGAACATTTAGCTACCTTAAAATGTATTGATAGATAGTGTTTACTTTAATAATACATTGGACAGTTGCAAAAACTTTGATAAGTGATATTTTAATTTTTCTTAATAGAAGTTTAATATTAGGCTTCATAAAGTTTAGCTAAGACTTATGACAATTTCGCAAAGTTTATTGCGTGGCACAATAAAAGCCATATTCCAAAACCTCCCCAAGAGAATTACATTGACTGCATGTGAAGCTGTTGACTGAAGATTCCTGTCTGAATGCATTCCCACGTTTTGTGGTGGGGTCACCATACCTTATGCACAGCAAGTGGGTGGATACATGTTTGGCCACCTGCAGTAAAATTGCAGAAGACCTTAATAGAATCTGATGGACATCCAAGGTTGGGATCTATCCAGAACCACCCTAAAAATATACAAATACACACGTCACAAACTCACCTTTTAGGTCATTCTGTTTTTCAATGAAGTGACAATGTCAAGGAACATCAACACAACAGTAGAAAAGTGAGGAGGAAATCGGCGCCCTCACCATCCGACAGCCGCTGGTGGCAGTCTAGCAGGTCCTTGCAGAGCCTCGCGGGGTTGGAATGGGTACCTAGGGGTCTCTTAATGCTCTCGATCACACCACTCAGGTACTGCAGAGTCTTAAGGATCTCAGCAGTGAGGTCAGACACAGACACCTCTGTGTTCTGGTAGCTCTGGCTCAACGCATTAAATGTCTGTGCAGCCCACAAAAGATAGGAGCATGCATAGAAAAGGGTAAAAAGGTGACCACGCGCACAGAAGATGTTGCCCCATGCCACCAATGCAAAACCAGGCATGCCGGTTATTAAAGCATGAAATGTAACAAAAGAACACGCAAGGCGGGGGAGTAAAGCAGAGAATCCATGAACAAGTTAATATGGTTAAGTTTTTATTTCAGCAAATAATGGCCATGAACAGTCAAAAGCAGGAGTTAGTGTCGATGTTGTATATGGACCCAAATAATTGTGAAATTGGCATCCATTCCACAATAAAGAAAGAAAGAAAAAACACATTTATTAATGCATTTTGGTAATGACAGTTTTCCTTGCAGAAATACACAATTCAATACCATAAAATTCAAGCGAATGTTACAATTATGGTTGCAAAGGGCCAGTAAATCCCGGGAAACTTTCCATTCGATGGGAAGTTAAACAGGGGAATTTTGGAAACTTTCCATGGGAATATATGGGAATTAACAGAAAATTCCCAGAATTTTGCTATCATAGTTACAGTTAGTTTAATTTGGCCTGAGAACAGAACTATTTACCTCGATACGCAGAGCAGAAGTGGTTTCAATCAAGGCTTGTACGGCTGCATTAAGACTTACGTGTGTCTGGAAGAAGGTACACCATACCAAATGTAAATTAATTATCAATGATAATCTCAGAACATAGTTACTTTTGTTGTGTCCTGGTTCACAGTTTGGATGACTGTGCAGCAACAACAAACTAATATGAACTACCTCTAGGCAAAAAAAAATACCCCCTTTTCCTTCACAGAAATATGAAATCTGAATCTGGGCTTAATGGGACACTAACCCCTAATAAAGGTAAAACATTCCGCAAAGCTTTCCAACTCAGCCAAACCGTCAGATAAGACCAGCATGCTCACACTTGCCACCCCCAAAGCGTTATTCCTAGAATCAGTCGCATCTTGCCCTCATGATGAACTTGGAGCATTTAGTAAACATCAGTCCAGTGGCCTCTGGGAAATCTCACACAAAAATGCCACCACTGGGCATCAACTTCGCTCAGCTCATAATAAACGTTTCATTGTCAGTTCTTACCATCCGACCTGGAGTGCCAGGAGGACCCTGAAAAAATAAGGTGAAGCATTAAGGCAGGTAACACAAGAATCAAAGCCATTCTTTGCCTATAACACAGTGTTGAGCAGCAAGGAAATCTATTACAGTACGGTTACTTTGTTTTAGAAACAACTGCTGGAGAGCAAGCTACCTAAAGAAGCTGAGAAGGGATTGGATGAACACTCACCTGTGGGCCTGGGCTACCCTGTGGCCCCTGGGGCCCCTGAAGGACATACAAACAAATTATACTGACAGTGGTCTGTTACAATGAATCCACCAAATCGATGAAACCTAAAGCCACAGTTTAATCTGGATTGATTGGAATATTTGAAGCATCGGATACAGAGGAGTATGATGGGCACCCACTGCTTCATGAAACATGCAACTGCACAACTGTAGACTATAAAGACATTTCAAACATCATAGTCGCACTACACGAGTATAACACTTATCCACCATAACAATTGCTTTTAGCATCTACTGAAAGTTACTTGTGATAGAAATCACATGACGGGTGTTTATCAATACGTGTATTTGATCGTTCTTGTGTTCTTGCATACTTGTTTGACTTCATCTCCCATTGTTGAAATAGAGTTCCAAGACTCAAGAATGCAAGTATGGAAGATGGTAAAAATCCTTGGATGCTGTTCTTGCCCAGCCCCAAATATTAAGGATGCATATCAAGGTTGCATCCTTGGTAAAGAAAACAATCCCACGATTCATTGCATCCCAGGTTTGTTCTTGGGAGGCAAGTTAGAATGACGGCTCTCGCAGAAAACAAGTACGATCTTTGCATTCTTGGTATTGAGAAACACCCAATATGTTATACTGTACAGACTAAAATCGTTAATAGGTGTATAAATGCACAGATTCATACCATATCCCCAGGGCTTCCTTTGGGCCCTCTGTGCCCCTGTAAATGAACACAGATCATTTATCTGTGGAGTTCTTCAACTGTTTCTACTATGTACTTCAGTACCAACAGCAGAAAGCAGACTTGGCCTCATTCCCTTTTCTGCATGGATAAATACACTTGCCCACTGAGAAAATTAAGGTGATAGCATTAAAACACTTAATTACTGAATTTATGCAGAAATTATTTCCTACTGCCATGTTGTGCTTAAATGAAAATGTAAATATTGCAAGATGATCAAATGAAAATATTCGGCGTAACAAGATGTATCCTTTCAAGAAAGAATGAATATTATCATTAAAAATGCTTTTGAAAATCTTTGTGTTGAGTGTAGCAACATGCAGTAGGTGACGAAAGGTCTGCATTTTTAATATAGCATGTGGTTTTTATGTTTATAATTAGAGAAGAAGAAAACATACAGGCTTTCCCACAGGTCCAATCATGCCAATTGGGCCAGCTGGTCCAGTGATTCCCTGCAGAGAAATGGGAATTTACACAGAACGTGCAGAGACATCCGGAAAAACCAACATGAAGAGCCTTTATTTCAATGGGTTTACCACAATTCCAGCAGGACCTTTGGGTCCTGGAATGCCTTTGAAACCCAGATCTCCATTGGGACCCTGCATTAAAAAAAGAGAAATCTTAACCTTTCTTCCACACAAAAGCATTTACTATCAGCTCTCCAAAACATGCCACCTGAATAAACTTGTACAAACCTTTGAGCCAGGAAATCCTTGAAACCCTCGCATTCCTTGGTCCCCTGGTTCCCCCTGGAGAAGAATTAAATGAAATTAAGACAACACTAAATGAAGAGGGCAACACTTTTACTATTTAATACAATTTCTTGAATAGCTTCAGCAACCTATTTTATGAAGGAGTAGAGAGCATTATAAAAAAAACCCTTCCTGACTAAGCTGGTTTAGTTACAGTCATCAAAATGACCTTTTTCCATCTTTCTAAGGAACTTAAAGCCTAGGCTAAATTTGGGAGTTTGTTTTTATCGAAAGTATAAAACACTTAATCACAACACAAATAACATTATGACACGGTGTCCTTGCCAAACAGAATTCCTTCCACTCAACCCAGATAAGTTGAAACTAATTCTCTGTGGGAAACTGAAAAGACACGCAGATGTGACCAGGCCAGCTGCCCCACCAGCTCTTCATCTCCTGTTAGGTCTTTCACAGAAATGAGACAACAGGGTATAGGATGCCAAAGCGTGGGGACACATTTTCAGTTGATAACGCGAATTTGTGTGCTTATAACGATGAAACAGGGGGACAGTAAGGTTAGACAGTCAGCTGTATTTGTGGAGAGGATGTTTCCCAACGGTACCAACCTGCTGTCCTCTCATGCCAGCTTCTCCTCTTTTGCCCTGGTCTGGCTGCATGCCCTCCAGTCCTTTACCCCCTGGGGGTCCCGTCTCCCCGACCAGCCCAGGTTCCCCCTGGCAAAATGCACAGCAGACATCAAGTACCCTGACACACAATATGCAGAGGAATAAGTGAGCTTCTCTTTCCTGCAAATTCCTAGGTTATGCTCATGATTATGAGTTGAGCAAATATCAGCAGTAATATGCCTAGTGGTCACATGTACCTTCTGCCCTGGGGGACCCTTCTCTCCAGGCATGCCAGGAAGTCCGAGTTCACCGCGAGGACCCGGAAGCCCTGCCTTCCCCTCCATGCCTGCAGCACCACGATGACCCTATAAAGGACCAAAATGCAGGAGGAGAAGTGCAGGCTGGTTACTAAGCCTGTAGAGTCCGATAAGCCCAGATCCTGTTTAAAGAAGCAACAGCAAAGGCACACATTTAATTTTTCAGCAAGATGGGACAGACAGACATTCACTTAAAATTCCTGCCATTCATCTTAATGCTATTATATCACAAAAAAATGGCAAATATTGTAATTCCAGTTATATGGCACAGACTGTTTCACAATGCATGAAAAGTTGGTATCATTGTTTGAGTGGTGAAAAAAATAACTAAAAGTAAATCAAAAATGTGTTTAATATATTCAACTAAGAGAAAAAAAAAACTTTATAATTGAATCTCTGCTTTCCATATCAGATATGATAGGGATACTCATGAGGTTAATGAAGAGCTTCTACAGTGGTAAGCATTTTATTGCAGCATTTTATTTATTCTTCACTACAAAGCATGGTTAACTAGTATGGAACTTAGTGAGGCCTCTTTACATTTCAGGTTTGTTTTCAGTTGATTCGAAAGCTGGTGGGAGAGTTTTGCAGTCATTAAAATTCAGAGAATTTAACTGCAAAAAACAGGCTACATAGATCTAATGAATGATCTGTCTTTTTTGCTGGGTTCTAACAAACAAAGCAGCAGGAAGTACAGCTGAAGACACCAGTGAAATTCCCGGAAAAGTAATATAATAAAGAACCAAAATTAGTTAGCAGAAGCAACTGTAGCTTGGAGAGCGCAGGGATTTAGCAGGAGCTAATGAGAAGACCACACCTTCCTGTCGCTAACGGTGTAAACAGACACTGTGATCGAACAGAGGAAATTAGGGGCAGCCTGGGGGAAATCTGTTTTGGAGAATGATTTAAAGGCTACTGAATTGACAAGACTGAGAACAAGGCTAATGTAGACAGGGAAAGAGCAGTCACTGTACATACTGCCTAAGCAGGCTGTTCTATGAATCAGAATCAGAAACAGTTTTATCATTTGTGTGTATGAGGAATTTGGCATGGAATGCAAGTGCAGTCGTAAGAATTTGAAACTAACAACGCTAAACAAACATGGTAACGAAGCACGAAATTCAACAATAAGATAACAGCTTAAAAAAGGACAAATCTACAGCACAATAAAAACAAAAACGATATAGCACAACCAATCATAAGTGTAAATATACCTGAATACGTTAATATACCTTTGCTATAGAACTTCACTTTTTATACTTTTTATAAATGACCCATTTAAAGCCTGTTTTGAACTAAGCACATTCATAAGTGACTCTCCGGTGGAAATTCAGCCAGAAGAATTATATCCTGTCTGGAAGAAAAGGCCCTGGCCCGGCTCATCCTTCATCTCCCCTGCTGGGCAATTTATTCGGAGAGGACTTTCTAGCTGCAGTAACAGCACGGTAAACAGAGTATGGTTAACCTGCAGGTATCCCATTAAGCCTGGGCCAGCGTAATAGTATGCGACACAGCTTTATTCCTGTCACAACCAAATGACGTATGAAGTACTCTGCATCATTGCACCATCATTAAACAATCACACACATCAGTTTACAAAGGCCTAGATTCTAAATCATTTTCATTTATTTTTTTCACAATGAAATACTGCTATGATCGCAGCTGTTTGGCATAGTGTTTGAGACCAGTCGTTTAACAAATTTTCAATTAGTCACTTAGGTGGCTGGTGATTTGCTCTGCTAAAAGCACAGGACAGGACGGATGCCCCAGACTGATATATACCTTACGTCCGGGTTTTCCAGGTAGTCCAGGATGACCAGGAAGTCCAGGAGGGCCATCCATCCCGGGGTAGCCCTCCATCCCTCTCGATCCAGGTAAACCCAGGGGTCCCTAGAAATCAACACAGCCATACAGTTGCGCTGCTATTGTCATTTGACTAACATTATTTTTTCCTTTGGAATTCTATTCCGTGCAAAACATCTGGAAAAATGAAGAAATTCCACGTTGTCATTGATAAACTACATTTTGAAATGAAGTACAATATAAAAGCAAGAACATTTACAGATAGCATACATTATGCAGCAAAGCAGCCAGGCGTTACTGTCACTGCTCTTCCCATTATGCATCACATGACCGCTTAAACTAAAAGGCCATTGGTTTTCTACTGACATCACCCTTATTGCCATTCCAGAACTTAACAATACAAAAAATAACTCAAGGAGGCCTTAGTGATACTCACTTCATCTCCAAGTTTACCTGCTGGACCCTTCACTCCTCTCTTCCCAGTCAGTCCCTGAAAAACACAGGCAAGAACATAATACACAAGTTACAAATGGACTGGTAAAGCTGAGCAATAACGAGTCACAGTACTGGAACCAGGTTCTACAATGTCCTGTGATTATGGCCTTAATGCTAACCTAACATGCGTTTTTATTGGCCATGCACTCCTTTCTTTTCTTTTCCAGTGCTCAGGGGAAGGACATTTCTGTAGCATGACAGGTTGATTTGGCCAAAATTGACCCCATACATCCATCTAAGCTCTCAGATATTGCAACCGCAGACTAACCTCTGCAGCTTGGTTTGGCACTGTGATCTGAGCGTCCACTCTTCAGTTTTTTCTGCCATATGCAGTTTCAGGACACTGAATTCCTGCGGTATTTGTATTATATGGCAGCTAGCTGGTGCCGAGGTTTACTGTGAATTTCTGCAGTTTAATACCTTCTTAATTGTCATGATGTTTTGCAGAGAAAGTTGAGGGAAAAAAGCAGGTAAATGCAATGAACCTGGCCATCAGAATAGGACATGCTGGTCTTCTTTTTCAAGACAAAATGTACCTAGTAAAATGTTATCGGTACTGCACATGTACACACATCACATTAATTGCAATTGCAATCGAATATTTACCAAAAAGATGTATGTTTCAATTGTTTAAATATCAAAAATTCAATGGTAATGTAGTATTTACTCATCAATTAAAAGTAGAAATTACAACTAATGTTATTAATAACCTTTTTCGCGGTGGGATTAACCAATTTAACCATGTTTATTTGCACAAAAGTTTAATAAGGATCAGTTATGCTCGAGTGTTCATTGGGCACATAGTACAAATAAAAATCCCCATAAAATCATGCAGTTATTCATAGTGTGGGTGGCCAAGACGACTGCGTTCTTTTTTTATATGCAGGAGAAACAAATTTATTCTAACTAACTGATTATTGGGTAATTTCAATACTATTTTTGCAACATTTCTACACAGGGCCTCAAAACACATACATCAAAAAGCATTAAAAACCGTGCCTAATATGCAGACCTTTAATGTACTTCAGCTGAATAAACAGACGCGCATATTTTGACAGATTAATATACGTATTCAATATATTCTTTTAACGGAGGCTTCTACTATCTTAAAACACTTGGCAACGAATATAGTACAGACAAGCAGGTAACTGAATTCAATAAGAAATATCTGGTATTATCTGCTATAAAAAGACAGATGTCTGTTGAGGAAATTAGCAAGATTTGGTGCCAAGACTGACACACACACACACACACACACACACACACGCACACACACAGTACCGGTCATATGTAATGGCGCCGTGGATGGTCACCTCCAGTATTGAGCTCTCTAGTACTTTCAATGTTTTTGTTTGTTTTCTGCGTGTTCGGTAACCCAAACCTGGTTACTTTTTCTAAAGAAGAACTGCTGAATTTTAGGCAGCGCACTCCAGACAGTTTCCCAGCATTTTTCACAAACCCAGAAGCTTTTCTGGAGATCTTAGTCGGCGGAGCAGCAGCGGCCTGTGGGACCTGGAAGACATGCTAACGGGGAAAGCGTGGCGGCGCACTAGTGAAGCTGCGATAGCGGGGATTCCGAACCGCACTCCCGTCAATTCACCTGGCAAATCTCCGCTCTCTGCCCAACAAGATGGATGAGCTGCTTCTCCTAAACAAAACTAATAAGGACTTTGCGCTCTCTGCTGACGTTCGTTTCACTGAAACCTGGCTTAGTGAAAATGATCCCCGACAACGGATTGTGTCTGCCGGGTTTTCATCTGCTCCGAGCGGAACGTGTATCAAAGCCACAAAAGACGAGGGGCGCCAGCATCTGCTTCTACATAAATGAAGGCTGGTGTACAGATTTCACTGTATTAACCAACAACTGCAACAATGACTTGGAGATACTGTTCATCAACTGCAAGCCATTTTATTCACCACGGGAGTTTCCTTCATCCTGCTCGGTGTGTACATTCTACCTCAGGCCAGCGTGAAGGATACACTGCAAACCCTGAGCAAGCAGATATCCAGCCTGGAACAGAAGCACTCAGACTCCCTCTTCATCATCCTTGGGGACTTCAACAGAGCTAAATTAAACCACGAACTACCAAAATACAGACAGCATATTAACTGTCCCACCAGGGACATTAAAACATTGGACCACTGCTACACAGTCCTTAAAGATGCAAATCGCTCTGTTCCCCGGGCAGCTCTGGGGCACTCTGATCACTGTCTGGTCCATCTCATCCCTACATACAGGCAGAAACTGAAATCAGCTAAGCCTGTAGTCAAGACAGTAAAGAAATGGACTAATGAGGTGAAGCAGGAACTACAGGACTGCTTTGACTGCACTGACTGGAGCATTTTTAGAGCTGCAAACAAGAACGAATGGTCTGACACTGTGACATCATATATCAGTTTCTGTGAAGACATGTGTCCCATCCAAGACCTCCTGCACATTTAACAATAACAAGCCATGGTTCACGGCAAGTCTACGTCAACTTCGTCAGACTAAGGAGGATGCCTACAGAAGTGAGGACAGAGCCCTGTACAAGCAGACCAGAAACCTACTGACTAAGGATGTCAAAGTGGCTAAAAGAAGCTATGCAGAAAAGCTGAAGAACAGGTTTTCAGCCAATGACCCTGCAGCAGTATGGCGAGGGCTGCATGAGATCACTAACTACAGGAGACCATCCCCCCTGCTGAGACAAACAAAGACCTGGCTGATAACCTGAATGACTTCTATTGTAGGTTTGAGACAAACAAATTCACACCCCACTCCAGCCCAGCAACAAGAGCCTCCATCACACCTCTGGCAGTCCCCCCTCCACCCCTCAGATACACAGGCTACACTCAGGATATGCGAAAAGGGTGTGATCCAGCTCTTCTAGAAACAGAAAACCAGGAAAGCACCAGGCCCAGACGGTATCTCCCTCTCCTGTCTCAAAGTCTGTGCTGACCAACCGGCTACAGTCGTCATGCAGATCTTCAACAGATCCCTGGAGCTGTGTGAAGTCCCCTCCTGCTTCAAAAGCTCCACCATCATCCCAGTCCCCAAGAAACCCTCCATCACAGGACTGAATGACTACAAGCCTGTCGCTCTGATGTCTGTATTCATGAAGTCGTTTGAACAACCGATGCTAGACCATCTGAAGAACACCACTAACCACCTGCTTGATCCCCTACAGTTTGCCTACCGGACAAACAGGTCAGTAGACGACTCAATCAACATGGGTCTGCACTTGATCCTGAAACACCTGGACTACTCAGGGGCTTATGCACGGATCCTGTTTGTGGACTTCAGCTCAGCTTTTAACACAATCATTCTCGAAATCCATTCCTCCAAACTCTCACAGCTCTACATTTCCCCTGCCATCTGCAAGTGGATCACCAGCTTCCTAACAGACAGGAAGCAGCATGTGAGGCTGGAGGACGTGTCTTCTGGTACATGGACAGTCAGCACTGGTCCTCCCCAGGGTTGTGTTCTCTTTCTACTGCTCTTCTCCTTCTACACAACTGACTGCACCTCCAATGACCCAGCAGTCAAATTCCTGAAGTTTGCGGATGACACTACAGTCATCGGACTTATCCAGGATGGTGACGAGTCTGCATATCGGCGGAAGGTTGACCGGCTGGTGTTCTGGAGCAGTCAGAACAACCTGGAGCTTAACACACTCAAGACTGTGGAGATGACAGTGGACTTCAGGAGGCACCGTCAGGCACTTCTTCCTCTCACTATATCCAAAAGCCCTGTGGCAATGATGGAGACCTTTAAGTTTCTGGGAACAACCATTTCCCAAGACTTTACGTGGGAGCCCAGCAAAGGATGTACTTCCTGGGGCAACTAAGGAAGTACGGTCTGCCATGGGTGCTGTTGAGCCAGTTCTACAGACGGGCAGAGGAAATCATTCCAGATCCGTCACGCCCTGGACACAATCTTTTCCAGCTCCTCCCCTCTGGCAGGCGCTACAGAACTCTGTACACAAAAACCACCAGATATAGGAGCAGCTTCTTCCCTCAGGCCATCACCCTCTTAAACAGCTAAGCTGTGTCACCTGCCTTCTGTCAATTTTCCACCCTTAAACTCTGTTTGCACTCAACCTTACACCGATACAGTGGGTTACCCATGTGTGTGTATTTCACATTTTATTTCTTGTTTAGAGTAATTTATTGTTTGTATAGTGTCGTTTATTGTCTGTGTACTAGGGAGTCTCAAGCAGACGGAAGCAAATTCCTTGTGTGCCCCAGCACACTTGGTGAATAAAGCTGATTCTGATATGTTTGGAGACATCAAGTCGCCTACAAAGGACAATGATATTGTCACATCGCATGACCTGGCCACCTGACCTAAACCCAGCAGAAATGGTTTTGGAGGAGTTTGCCCAGAGAGTGAAGGATAAGTGGCCAATGAGTGCTAAACATATATGTGGGACTTCCTTCAGGACAGCTGAAAAAACATCCCAGGAGACCACCCCATGAAACTGGTGTAGAGGAGACACCAGTCCCTGGAGCAACTGGGGTTAAGGGCCTTGTTCAAGGGCCCAATGGTGGGATCATTCTGCCAACCATGGAATTTGAACCAGCAACCTTCTGAGTCCCATATATATGGGTATATGTTTGCACACCTGTTTGCCCTGACTGGCACTGTACACATTATATACGGGTATAAGTTTGCACACCTGTTTGCTCTGACTGGCACTGTACACATTATATGCGGGTATAAGTTTGCACACCTGGTGCACAAGTTTTCACACCTGTTTGCTCTGACTGGCACTGTACACATTATATATGGGTATAAGTTTGCACACCTGTTTGCTCTGACTGGCACTGTACACATTATATACGGGTATAAGTTTGCACACCTGTTTGCCCTGACTGGCACTGTACACATTATATACGGGTATAAGTTTGCACACCTGTTTGCTCTGACTGGCACTGTACACATTATATGCGGGTATAAGTTTGCACACCTGGTGCACAAGTTTTCACACCTGTTTGCTCTGACTGGCACTGTACACATTATATATGGGTATAAGTTTGCACACCTGTTTGCTCTGACTGGCACTGTACACATTATATACGGGTATAAGTTTGCACACCTGTTTGCTCTGACTGGCACTGTACACATTATATGCGGGTATAAGTTTGCACACCTGGTGCACAAGTTTTCACACCTGTTTGCTCTGACTGGCACTGTACACATTATATATGGGTATAAGTTTGCACACCTGTTTGCTCTGACTGGCACTGTACACATTATATACGGGTATAAGTTTGCACACCTGTTTGC
>JAODJX010000035.1:7038264-7051479 GCA_026776945.1 Isichthys henryi | reverse complement strand
CAGATGATTGTTGCTGTTATTTCATTGTTAAGCTAAGATCAGCAGATGATTGTTGCTGTTATTTCATTGTTAAGCTAAGATCAGCAGATGATTGTTGCTGTTATTTCATTGTTAAGCTATCATGTATATGATTCATTATTTTGTACATACATGCATCCGCATACTTTACTGGAGAATTTCGAGCGAGGCACATGTTTCAGTGTCTAACAGCAATGTGCCTCCTTGGACTAGACAGTAACAGTACCATGTCCATAAATCATCCTTACCAACTCTACAGGCACCGATACATAGCAAAACAGATTTATCAATTGCTTTTCAGAAGAAATCATAGAGGTTTCTTCAGTAATAAGTTCCATCGCAGCATAACGTGCAAAGTGACTCACTCATTGATCATATACTTCAAAGAACATACTACAGAAATAGCATTTTGATAAAAGACAAGGTGAGATTAAGTGAATTTTGGACTAGACCAGTGAGCTAAACAGATGTTCTGCTCTGACCCTTCAGTAACCTTGATTGTTAGACACAGACTTTCAGACAAACTTTATCGTATTTATTTGGAAGGTGATGTAATGGAATTCACCAGCTTCCTGTAAGGTGCGGTGCCCCTTTTACGCGTTACATGGGTTTTCTTTGGGCCCTGTGGTTTTCTTTCTTTAACTTCAAAGGCCAATGCAGATGGTTAACTAGCTAATCTTTCTCATGTGTGAAAGCTTGCGAGAGTGAAACATTGACAGAAATTGTTGCTGGTTCCCAATGTGTCCCATTCAAGTATTATATATAAAAGACAGTCCAAAAAAGTCTAAAGTACAAAAAAAGGTGAACGGAAAATTAAGCAACATTAATATGCACAACATAGTACAGTAATATGAGGTTTGCATGGGATGAGCTAACAAAATATCCAAGGGGCAACTGTGTACCTCACAGGGTCTATTTTCTACTACTTGTATGGCAGCAAAATTACAATATAAAAAACTTTTATAACTTTTGTTTCCAAGCATATTACCCTAATGCACAAGTTAAGTTTTACAGTCCCTTAACTGTACATCATGAAACTATTTAGAAGCACAACTGCAAAATGAGATAATTTCCACAACAGAACTAATTAAAGGCACCAGCTACTGAACAAGAAAGAACCTAAACCTGGTACGAAGACAGAGGATGTGAAAATATTCCACATTTGCCATGCTGTAAAAAAAAAAAAATTATTCTCACTTGTGGTCCAATTTTCCCTGCATTTCCTGGGTCCCCGGTTTCACCCTGTAATTAAAACATCAAAAAAATATGTTACTTCACTCTGCAGTTGGGCCCTTGAAGGAACACAAGCTTCAAAATCAAAACCTGAACATGTGGTAATGTTTTTATTTTCACTGGATGTTGCTAAAGCAATTATGTGTAATGAAAGCTCCAGGAGAATTTCTATGTCTTAATGAGCCATTCTGCATACACATGATCTTACCAACTACCCATCAAGTACACGTCTTTTATCTTTAAAATGTGCTGAGGATGGTCACTGGAATTAAACTGCATCAAAGCATCAGAAAGTTGAGGGCATTCATTCTGTGACACTGTACATTTAAAAAAAAAAAAAACATTCGGAGTACCGTGACTTCGTTAAACACTTGATTGTGATTGGCTGATGGGGTATTAAGTCATTTTAGACAACTGGACAGCTGTATGGGATCAGTATGCAGTACTGTTGCATCACACCTTGGAGTGAGAGGATTAATGTGCAAACTTAGTGTGTTGTGCGCTGCATGGGTTTCCTCTGATTATTCTGGTTCCTACTGAGCAAAAACATTAGCTTAAGTTCCTAAAATGGCCATGTGACATGCCTGCGTGTGTGTGTCTGTGTGTGTCTGTGTGCGTGTTTGTGCCTGCTGCAACGGAGCGGCATCCTACCCAGGATGTACCCGATCAGGTGCCCTATGCTGCCTGTGACACACTGCAGTGACACTTATCAGGGCAGCTGGCAGGCAGACGGAGGCGCACAATGCTGTTTAATGATGAATGTATCATGTATAATGCAAAATGAAGATAGGTGAGTATAAGACTGTATAATAATCCACAGTTCAAGAAATTATTTTCCTTAATAAAACTGTTCTTTTTCCAGTCAAACAATCCAGGGAGAAAATGTAGATCCCACACACACACAAGACAGAATCAAACTCCCAACCCAGGAGGTGCAAGGCAATAGGGACACACACTGAGCCACTGGACTGCCTTAAAGCCAGTGTTCTAAATAAATCAATGAATAATGAGAAATGTGCCACACTGGTACACGAACTGTGACCATATTAACACAACAGTCCCATCTCCTTTCCATACATAGCTCTGGGGTGAAACGATGCTCGAGAGACAGGCGCCATTAATTAAGGGGAAACCTTCCATCAGTAAAGAAGATGCGAGACCTGGCTTGGTTCCTCTACTGAGCAGAAACCATTACAGCCTTGCCGTACCTGTCACTGGCTCCCAGATGGACTGGCACCAAAAGCGCAGATCTGTTGTTAATTTACCATTCCCCCCCCATGTCAAATTTTCACATAAAATTGCCCGAGGGCTATGCTTTCTTTTTAGTGAGCAACTTAACTTAGTGCTCAAGAAATGTCGCAATTCCAGCATAAATATTCCGTCCTGAAATCAACAGGTACTGCATACAGTGCACATTATATACACATATAATATAATACATATCAAAGTTTATACCTATTCCAAAGAACAAGGTGATTATGGAGGTATGTTAACAGCAGTGGAGGATAGCTCAGCTCCAGAAAAAAAAAATCCAGACCAAGGTTTTGTTTCAACCAAGTAGTTGACCAGTCGGCCTGATCTATCCACCTCAGGTCATCTTATATCAAGAGACTGCTTCTGAAACTATGACTTACCTTCTATGAGGTTTATGGGGACACACATTCTTGATAGTCATTCCTGGAGCATTTAAAATACACCTCTTATTTATACCTTCAAAGTTTATGAACCTTCAACAAGACAACATACCATTGGCCCTTCTGGTCCAGGCTCGCCTATGTATCCCTTCCTGCCTGGCCTTCCCTAAAACAGGAAACACACACATACTTAAAGATTTAATTTCACATGATACATGTAAGACAAGTGACAATAAGATTTACAAAAAATCTCTAATCACATTTCTTCACAAACAGTGTCTTTATATAGCAAATAAATCATTCAAAATGCTAATAGTTATATTCTTCTTTGAGTTATAACGGAAAAAAAAAAAGAAAAACTTGTACGATCTTAAAAACTACTTGCATGTCCCATTTCTAAACAGCTGCTCATCTTTTCCGGAAACACTGGCACACCTGCACGAGCACTGCTGATATGCGATACACATTTCTGCTGCTAATATGGTCAAAAATGCAGCACAGATTTTTGATCGACAGGACTTACCACTGGGCCAGGGATTCCCGGTGGGCCAATGGGCCCCTCGTCTCCCTAAAAATCAACAGAGAATGTCAGCAACTCAGACAGACACTAATCTGATGATTGACACCCTTCACTGTACCAAGCTTTAAGAGCTAATGATAGGAGGGATCAATTGAACAGCTGTGTTTACCACATATAGCCTAAATCCCTAATGCAAATAGTGTAACTATGGAAATCGTCACTGATGTATAAAGGTGACTTCGACATTCTCAGAGTTTTACTGTTTTTGACAGCAACCTGTCCCTATTTCTGCATCAAATGATTCTGCTTGCCCAGGCGAATGGTCTCTTCTGACAGGAAAATTGATTACAAAAAAGGCTGCTGCCTCAACACCTTCTGACACAACTCTTTAGTAAAACTATTTCTCTTCCTGCCATAGACCCATGGCAATTCTCCTCCTCAGGTGGTGCTGAGAGGTGCCAGCACCGTATAGCACTAGTAAAACAAGTAGATGCAAGTGTGAGTGCCCAGACTTCCTTTATTTCCAATCCTGGCTGACTCAATTCTTTCACTCACATTTCCAGTTACACCCACCCAAATGACTATAAGGACTAAAATACACCCTGTGGATAGATTAACGATGCTATCTTTAGCAACTGGACGCTACGGTACTCATGCAGGGGTTTCCATTTCCGTCATGAATGCTAAACATCTGAAGACTCTGTTCTGCACTCAATTTGGTCTCTTTATTCTTAGATGAAATAAATTGAATGTCAAGTCCTGGTGACCATACGGGCAGCATTCATTAGGAAGCCTCTTAGATGTGAGCTGTTTGGCTCATTTCGAACCCATGGGCTTAAAGCCATTGCAATGTTCACATAAATACTACCAGTTAAGGTTTACCTCGAGTCCTATAGGTCCAGGTGGCCCTACTGGACCTCGAGCACCTTGAACACCCTGAAAAAGACAAATTAGCATTTGAACCTAGCAAGGTCTCCTCCTCACGTACTAAAAATGAGCCTCATGTATTAAAATTGAATATTTTATACCTTCACTCCAAGTGGGCCATTGGGACCCGGGGTTCCAATATCTCCAGGAAAACCCTGAGTATGACAAAGCATTTAATAACAGAATGTCTTCCTTTTCATGTGTCTGCAGTAAATGCAGCATCTCGAAGAGCATTTATATTCTGACGGTACAAGTTTGATAAATCATGCTGGAAAAAATAAATATTATTATTATTGCTGTTAACTAAAGATCAGAAAAACAGCAAAAAAAAAAACACCATCCCATTATAACACATGACATATCAAAGCCAAAACTAGATACAGCACAGCTGCTGCCTTCAAGTGTCCAGATTTTCACTGCAGTCTGGGTATTAGCCTTAATTAATACATTTTTCATGATTAAAATTATTTATGCAATGACTACCACACTGAGCAAAATCAGAATTTATTCCCATCAGTTGCACATCTGGCACCTCACACAGACTTTTTTTGGATTCCAATGCATTTCATTGCTTATTATTTGCATACAAACATTACTTTTTTGCAATTATTTGGGAAGCAGTATTTAACGAGCATCTACTGTAGTTAAATAGCGAGCATCTAGTTTGAACACTTGTACACATAGCATGTCACAGTACATATCAATTTACTCACTGTGACTTGTACTCATGTGCAGCTCTTGGCTATTTTAAAAAATCTATTTAATTCTTCTTTTGACTGATTTATTTTTCAGTTTATGTTCTGTGTTGTCTTTGAAGGAATGCACTGATCCCGCCAAGACAAATTCCTAGTACATGTACATGTAACCAATGTAATAAAGTGAATTCTGATTCTAAATTCTAATTAAACTCATTGATGTCTGGAGGTAGAACAGCCCTTGACGCGAGAGCTGAGGCTGGAGAATGGGAGAAGGTCACTTCATAAAGAGATCCAGCGTTGAGTCACACTGTTGTTTCCCAGACGGGAGTTTGGTTCCCACCCTCACCTCTGCGGCTCTGGTGTTTTCTTGCACCTCCCAGTTCATGTATCCCAAAAACATCTGGTCAGGTGTATAAACTGTCCATAGTGTGTGATTGTGGGTTTGTGCCTTGTAATGAACATCCCATCCAGGAAGTTCCCCGAGTCAAGCCCTATACATCCTGGGATAACTTTCAAGCTCATTGTGAACCTGGGCTGGAAAAGCAGTTAGGAAGATGGACAAACACGTCAGTCCAACCCAACACTAACAAAGGTAGATGCTCTTTCATATAAATTACGAGATGTCAAAATCAATTTCATGATTAGTCATCAACACTCTAGGGCGCTGCCATGTTTTATAGTCCGGAGCATACCATTTGTCAAGGTGATCAGGCTACATGGTGTCAAATAAAGGAAATCCAACACAAAGACCAAATGGTTTGTCCTATCAGCCTTACCAAAAAGCAGACACCCATCTTGTTCTTTTATCGCGCCCTCAGATGTTCTTTGTGATAGCAGCTATGTTTTATGCACCCTGTCGGTCCACTCAGATAGTCACCCAGCTACTTCACACTCTAGCCATCGCACAGCCTGCCCGCACAGCATCTGAAATCCACATGTGCATCTTTCTGCTAGAATTAGACCGAAAGGCACAATCAAATCCCACTCAAGAACCAAAGAATGCAGACTATAAACAGTCAATTTAAGGATCTGGACCGGTGCTCCAAGCACATCATCAGCTCTCTGGATCCTCAAAGCAATCTAGGGAACTTGATATAACTCATCGTATCTGATGGAAAAGAAGCACATAAGAGACAAGTATTCTGAATTCTGTTTTCTGTTTAACCCGTATACATATATGAGAAGAACCTTCTGATCTTCTGAAAGTACACTAAGATACACTAAGTTCAGCCATCTGATTTCCATACGAGGAGACTTATCCAGTGCAAGCCTCAAGAAGCACAGGGTACGAAAGAGGGGACATGCTGGACGGGATGCCAGTAAATTGTAAGGTACAAACTCACACACGCAATCATGTACTAAGCATGTGTTTTTCAACATGAGAGGAAAAATGCAAGTTTCCACGCTAAGAACCGCAGATGAAGAACAGTCCCACAATCCCGGAGCTGTAAGGTCACAGTGCTGAGCCACTGGGCCACCCAGAGGGTATATAAAACCGATTACAAGATATAGAATTCAAGTTACATCTCATCGCTCAAGTTACAAAAAAAAATCATATCAGATCCTTGTGTCATTAGGGGGAAAAAAAACATGTGGCAACATACAGGAGCAGCATTTGTAAATAAAAAAAAAAACAATATGATTTGAGTGTCCTGTCAGCCACTTCTAACCTAACATTTCAAGAAGACCCTAAGACACATACTGTTTTTCAGCCAAGAGAACGATGTTAAAAATGGAACACAATGCAGACACTGACAGCCAGATGACGGAAACAGAAGCATTTTCCATCCATCCGTCTATTTTCAGTAACCTCTTGTCCCATTGAGCATTTAGCAAATTAACATTGAAAATTGTAGCTTATTTGTTTAGGTTAGCAGTGGTAAATATGGGCAGTCTTACTTTAAGCAAATATCACCCAGTATCTTCAAAGCAAACCACTGGCCAGGATGACACCTTAGCTCAATAGGTAACACTGTAGCTTCACATCTCCTGGGTTGGGTGTGTGTATGTGTATGGGACATGTATATATCACATTGTGGGGACCAGATGCCCCTGTAATATGATAAAAACCTGTTATTCTGACCTTTTGGAGACCATTGTTTTAATCCTCAGAAGGGAAATCTCAGTTTTTATAAAAATCTGTAAATGTGATCAAAAAATGAAAATGCCAAAATACTTGTATTTTGTTTTTGTTACTTATGGTTAAAGTTAGGGCTAGGTAAGGGTTAAGGTTGTCCTTGTTGGGATTGTGGGTGTGTGTCTGTGTGTGTGGGTACTGTGTACATTACATTGTGGGGACATTTATACTAAAAACCTGTTATTTTTACGCTGTGGGGACCTTTTCTCAGTAAAGATCAGTGACTACAATCAAAAAACAAAAATGCCAAATGTCTTGTATTTTGTTTAGTTACTTATAGCTAATGTTAGGACTGGGTAGGGCTTAAGGTTTTATTGTTGGGATTAGGGTTATGCACATAGAAATGAATCGAGTCCCCACAATGGTATAAATACATGGACTGTGTGTGAATTTGGGGGGGGGGGTGAATGTGTGGAGTCTGCATGTGTATTTGCCCAGTGATGTACTGGCTTTCCATTCAGGGTGTAGTCCTGCATTGTGCTTTACAGTACATGACCCTGACTAAAACAGGGGGTCAGAAGATGGATGGATGGAAATTGTAAGACAATTTCAGGTTCATGCAAGGTGTCACGCTAGCGATACTTATTAACTGATTGTCAAGTTTAATCAACATATCTGTTACTGTTCAGATAAGCAAGAGTCTTAGGAGTTTTGCTCCTGTGAACATCAGAACATCAGGGGTGAGTCGTGAGTTATCAGGACCGGGCCAAAAGACAGGAGGGCGACGTTCTCACCTCTGGGCCGGGCGGGCCTGGAGGCCCAGGTGGTCCTGGCTCGCCAATCTTCCCCTTTCCAACGGGAACATAGAGACAACATAGACAGTCATGACTAGGAGCAGGCAGCATGATGCAACTTGAGGCTTGTCTACTGAAAGATCAAAGCATTTCAGTGGATGTCAAGCAAAGTTTTCATAAGAGTGTAACGGTGCCAAAATTTCCATGAATACAACTATTGGGTGATTTTAAGGTCTTGTGTACATTCTATATACTACTGTATCCACTTTCTATAATGCTTAGACAATGCAGGTAATTCTGCTTTTATATATATTTTATACCATCCATCTATCCATTCTCTAAACTGTTTACTTATTACAGTTCCTTAAACAAATATATCTGACTGGAATCCCATTCAGGGTGTTTCTTGACCTGTGTCTGGTGCTTTCTGAGACAAGTTTCAAGGTCACAGCCACTCAGTATGGAAAAATGAATAAATGAAAAGGCAAAGAAGCCTTTTTAGTAGTGTTTCCCAATTCAGTTCTCAGGGACCCACAGACAGTGCACATTTTTGCTCCCTCCCAGCTCCCAGTAGCAAAAATGTGAGTTGTCTGGCAGGGAGCTCGCAGGGAGCAACCAACAGTGGGTCCCCAAGGACTGGATTGGGAAACACTGCTTTGTAGAATATATATGGATGGATGGATGGATGGATGGATGGATGGATGGATGGATGGATGGATGGATGGATGGATATATACTCCAGGGCAAAGAACATAGGCCAAACCCGAAACTGCAAAATAAAGCTTAATATCTTAACAACAAATCATTGGTCAAGGCACTTCTGAGTCCTGTACCACCATTGGCTCGTCTCTGCTGGTTGTTGCAATTGGGGCAAACAGTTGGAAACAAGAAAATTCACTTACACAGCCTACTGACATAATCATGAAAAGATTTAAATGTTTGATAAAAATTGCAAAATCTTTTGGCTATTTGCTGTTGAGGCCACTGAAGCTTTTGATTTTGCCCACTTTTGTCTGCCCACAAGTGTGTCTGGATGATTTAGACAGCAAAAGCTATTCTTAGTATTAAAACGGAAGATCATTCTAAAGAAGGGCATAGCTACACTTAGACTCAAAGACGGTGATACATACGGATGGTCCAGGTCTCCCTCGGATGCCTGGTGGTCCTGGTAAGCCTACAGCACCCTAGACAGGAGACAAGACCTCATTAACTCATACGCCCCCACATCACTGTCCACATGTGTTGACAATGTGCGGCGTTTTCATTTTGTTTAGTCTGGTGACTATACTCGTTGCATCACTTGCTCAGTGTCTTAAATGCTGAAAAATTTGACACCGTTTGGATGACTACTGAAGATGAGGCTCTTTTTAAAGCATAAACTGATAAACTGTTATTTTCCCAGCTTGTTCTTCATTTTCGGGACAGGTCTCACCTTGTCACCTGGGTATCCACTGTCTCCGGGCTCGCCTGTAAATCCAGGATCCCCCTGTATCACAGAGCGTTTGGCGAACAGAGAAAACCACTTACTGACATCTCTCACTTTCTCATTTTTTCACTTTTAACATCATGCACCTTATTGCCTCTGTATTTAAAGTAATGTATTATTGTTCATAGTTCATTGTGTGTCTATTGTGTATCATCTGTTGTGTCAAATGTTACAACTGTTATGTGTGTGTGCTGCTCCTCTATACCTTTCAAATTGCCCCTCGGGAACAAATAAAGTTTTTGAATTGAATTGAATTGAATTGAATTGAATTGAATTGAATTGAACTGAAATGAAATGAAATGAATTGAATTGAATTGAATTGAGGGAAAACCCATAAGCAATGCACACAGAGTGCAATATCAAATGGGAATCCATGCTAGGAGACACCAGTGCCACACGCAGTTCCATATTACTTAATATAGTAATATATCTTATTATACCGTATGCGATTTGGTAAATGACATCCTACAGCAATCAGAACAACTGCACATGAGGTCACAGCAAAACATGAAATGCTCTATAGAGATATAATGAATCTGAAAAAGCTACCCATTTCTCTATCTCTTAAATTAAATTGGTAATAAGTTACTTCAGAGAGCACAAAAACTTAGCAATAACTCACTTACTACTGAAGAACAAATCATGAACAAATACAGTGACCACGTCAGAAGATGCATTCGTTAATGATGAACAAGCACAAGATCAATATTAGTAACTTGTGTTACTCATTATTTGAGGCTTCAGTAGTTCACAAAGGATCGCAGAATTATTAAATACACAGCCTCCCCCAAGGTTATGAGTGGGTTACGTTACGATAAACCTATCGTAATGCAAAAATGTATTTTAATACACGTAACCTAACAAACATCCCAGCCTAGCCTATAGTCTGCCTTAAACATGTATAGAATGCTTACATTAACCTACAGTTAGGCAAAATAATTACTACAAAGTCTAATTTATTCAAAAAAAGTGTTGAATATCTCATGTAATTTATTGAATAATGTACTGAAAGTGAAACACATTTACCCATCGATAAAGTCCAAATATTGTAACATGGACCATTGTAACCCAGGGAGTGTCTGTAGTAACAAATATAGTGACTGTTTGAGATAAAAGATGCGTCATAATTCATGAATGATGAATGGACATGAAACCAGTATGTAACTAAGACTTAGCTTGTAGTTCATTAATACATAAGAACATAATATTATATTAGTTGTGCCGTCTCAAGTAAGGTGTTACCATTATATTTACGTGTGTTGTAGGTCCTACCACTTGTGACAAGGAACAATCAATCAAATGGTCATATTTTTGTAGAATTCCCACTGAACAAAAAAAACTAACAGTGGTTCCATTCATTTAATTAATTCGCATTTAAGTATTCCACAAACAAGGGCAAATAATCATATTCACAATTTTAAATATTTTATTAAAAAAATTATTTGAGAAAAGCATGCTGGCAAGGACCAAATAATAGCAGTCAGACCTCACACTATTAATCTCATCTGTATATAAACCGTCCACTTTTCTACCCTGTATTAACTATGGCATTGACAACAATAACAGAAATATTTAGATCACCTTATCACCTTTCAATCCAGGTGGTCCAGCACGTCCACTCAGGCCCTAGGAGGGAGAAATCGGCCTGTCTTTAGGCTACAAGTTAGCACAGTGGTAAAGACAGTGGACACCCATGTGGGTTAAGAGTTGAAGTTTGCCGTACCTGAGGTCCTACTATGCCTGGTGGTCCCCGGGGTCCTTCAGGCCCCAGCTCGCCCTTTGTGGAGAATGAGACAGCGCTAAGTTATGGAAGGTTATATCATCGGTATCCAAAGAAAACCACGCATGTTCACTTTTTAACAGCTGGGACATTTTATCATAGATGGTATATGCCCATTCTCTTCCTTCTGTGTTTGACAACTAAGTGACCAATGAATAGATGTTTTATGAAGTCGTCTACTTACCTAGTAGTTATATTTGTACTAGTTAACATTCATATTCATGATGGTCACTTGAGTGGATTCATTTATATCACTAATTCTAATAGCTCAATGTTGATTGCTAGACATCTAGCTACGCGTAACTAATATTATTGTTAGTTGTAAATATATGGTGAAATTAGTTTGATTCTTGACACTGCCATATTTGCCTCACTGATAATAATCCACGTAAGTCCATTTAAAACATTAAACTGTTCTTGTAAAGAATTATTTATATTTGGGGTGCTAAGGGTGTCTCATTACTTTCATTAGGATTTGTTTTGTATAGTGGTTTCTGAGAAAATGCATTTTTTCATGCTCTTGAAATGATGGATTTTTGGAGATGCATGTTTTTCCATCACACAGCAGCGATATGAAGGTAGAGTACAACTGAACAAAACTAGCAAAAACGCTCACTGTTCTCCTACCCAAAAACTCTACAGACAAATTAACGACAGCGAGAAAGGATGATACCTCTCATGCTTTCAGCAGATACCGGTGCCTTGGTGTACGTGAAAAGGCAGAGACATAATTAAAGCCTCGCTGCCTGCTCTTTCATGTTACGACACCATTACCTCATCGTGTCGACATCTCTGCTCGGCCAGTACATGGTGACTTTGCTTGCCAGCAGGTATTTTGGGACAAGTCTCAGCTCTGACACAATGGGTTACTAGCCAGACAGAGCGGTGTGAACAGGTGGCACACAGGAAAGACACACGTCTCTACAGGTCAGTGCTCATACTCTGACACAAAGTAAAACAGGAAATGACATCATTTACGATCTTCTGGAGCTGCTGCTCACAGGAAAGGCTGATTTGGACCGGTTCCAAGTGGCCTAGAGAACCTGATGGTCTGTTTCACATTATAGTGATTTAGAGGTAATTTCTCCAGTTCCAACGACTGTTTTGACCAAAATACAAATTCCACATAATGAACCAATCACTGTTTTCATTGGGAATCTCAATGGATGTACAAATCTCATCTAAACAAAGCCAGACCAGTGCTGTCATGGAAAGAAAAAATCTTGTTCCTTTAGCACATTTTCATAATGTACACTGCATACATGTCAACGTAGCTCAGTGGTTCTCAAAGTCGGTCCTCCCAGCAGTCTTTCAGCTTCTGATTGACTGAACACACCTGATCCAGGTAATCAGCAGTGTGTAGGGCAGGGATAGCTGGAAAACAAGCAGGGCAGTGGGTCCCGAGGACCGAGTTTGAGAACCACTGACCTAGATGCAGTGAAAATGGTGAGATGGGTCATAAAAACATGCAAAACTTGGAGAAAAGTGACCAAAAAACGTTGTAGGAGGGGGACAACAGTGAGACTTGCTAACTGGATAGATTCTCCTTTTACATCCACTTTGCATGCATGTCGTCATTTTATCTTTGTCAGGTTTGGGCACATGACAATCCGTGAGATATTAATTGCACAGTCATGAGAAGCGTACATGAGCGAAAAAAAACAAGTAAAATGGTGA
Organism: Isichthys henryi; assembly: GCA_026776945.1. NCBI lineage: Eukaryota > Metazoa > Chordata > Actinopteri > Osteoglossiformes > Mormyridae > Isichthys > Isichthys henryi. The sequence goes on along the minus strand of JAODJX010000035.1, from coordinate 7,038,635 downwards.
GACTTGATACCTATGACACTTGTTAATATGCTTTGTTTGGTACCACTGAGATAGAAAAAAATTAAGACAAATTATAATAGCGATTTATCTTTCTCTAAATACCAAAATATAATGGGAGATTCAGCTAAGAGAGGCTAAGAACCACATGCTGTTTAACATTTTAGCACACATGCTAAAGAATGCTAGGGAGGCTAGACTTCAGTGATGTGTATTTTATTTTAAAGATAAAGTAAGGCAAGGCAAACAGGGGGCGGCATGGTGGTGCAGTGGTTAGCACTGTTGCCTCACACCTCTTCAGGTTCGAGTCTCCGCCTGGGTCACATGTGTGCGGAGTTTGCATGTTCTCCCCATGTCATCGTGGGGTTTCCTCC
>JAODJX010000035.1:7025022-7035402 GCA_026776945.1 Isichthys henryi | reverse complement strand
CAGCAGTGTGTAGGGCAGGGATAGCTGGAAAACAAGCAGGGCAGTGGGGCCCAAGGACCGAGTTTGAGAACCACTGCACTAGATGTTGGAACATCGCTGGTGGGATTTTATGCCGTTCAGGTTGGGTATTTTTGGCCTATCAAGCCTGATATTTCTGAGTTTGTGTGGCCTACTACTTCGCAACTGAACTTGCTCCCAGATATTTTGACCTTTACGGTCACTTCACTTGCAGTTGACCAAGGTAGCCCCTGGTTGGAAAGACAGCATCATATAATGTTGCCAAGTGGAAAATCACTAACCTCTTCTGTACGACTATCCATTCTGTTACTAATGTTTGGTGCAGAACATTGCGTGACTGTGTGTTTAATTATGTACCTGTGTCAGCAATGGGTGTGGCTTAACTAGGCAATTCCTCTAATTAATAGGGCTGCCCACATACTTTTGGCCATATTGTGTATCTGGCTGTGATTTATGTACATTTTCGAAATCCCAAAGCTTTGGTAATGCAACACAGATCCAGATGGCTAGGCAATGAGCCCATCTCAGATTTAGGCAACAGTTTGTTGCTTAACAGACTTGGAGGCAAATTCCACGATAGCAGTTTACATCTATTATACCTTCTATTTAGTTATTTTATGGATAGATTAACAAAAAAAACAGCAGTAACCTCAAACCACCGAAACAAAAACAAAACAAAACAAAACAACCTCCCAAACTGAGGCGTTGTCTAAAAAAAAAAAGAAGAAATCAGTTTATTCTGTGGGCTGGTTCCTACATAAAGTTCATATAGTTCGTTCTGGAAAGACAGAAATATCTACAGACACTCCACACTGACATCTCACAAACAGTAAAAATACAAAAATGTTCTATGTGCCCTAAGGCTTTTATTTTTCTTTTCATGTCTCAGTGGCTATGAAGGAAATTAATGAAAAAATTGAATCTCAGGCACTCATAGCTAATTGTATATTTGCATAATCCATCTTAAGTTATGGGGTGAAAACACCCTACCTGTCTTCCTTTGGGTCCTTCTTTGCTAACTGGACCAGGAATCCCCTGGGAAGCAAGATATGAAAGTCAGAATCGTAAAAAAAAAAAAATGCAGTTCAATAAGAGATAAGGTAAGGAAAATGAACCGAACTTCTGCCTGGCCTGCTTATCTGTAAATGAGCCGGGCTTTCCAGTCAGATGCTATTAACACTATACACCTCTGTACCCCCACAATGCATTGATAGACATGCCATCCACAGGGTCTTTCCAACAAATACCACATGTAACATTATCTCTGTCATGTGACCTAAAGGACTTACTCTTTCTCCCTCCAGTCCAGGAGGTCCTGCAACACCAGGAGGTCCAATGAAGCCCTAAAACAGATACACACATCACACCATATTTACTCAGGGTACATATTACACATAGTAAAGAATTGCACCCTGGGATCAATAGAGTATTCCTATTTATCATATCTAATTGACACTTATTTACATGATTCATAAACATTAGGTATGAAATCTGTGAGACTAAAGTAATAGCAGGACAACAATCTACAAATAATATTCTAGTAATGCCAAGCTGAACATAGACAGTTCTATAAGTACAGTTTAAACAAGTGAGTTCAGGATGTACTATCCCAGAACATCTCAGGACACCCTATATTCCAGGGATATCAAACTCCATTCCTGGGGGGCCAGAGTCCTGTGTAGCTTAGTTCTTTCCCAGAACCACCACAAATGATTTCGCTCAAGAGCTTTGTGGTGATTAGCAGAGGGAGGTGCGAAGTGTTGAATCAGGTGTGTTAAATGAAGGGAAACCCAAAAATTTGCAGGGCTCCGGCCCCCCAGGACTGGAGTTTGACACCCCTGCTCTATTCCACAAAAGCATAAAAATCTACATTAACTTTCAACAGATTCATCAGCAATCATGGCTTCAGTGACATTTTCCATATTCCTTGCTAATCCATAACATTAGTCTCTAACAAGTTGCATTTGTGAATATACACGTCATTCCATGGAGCTCTCAGGGCTGAAGATTTTGCCTTATTCGGAACTGATCTTGCTTTTAATAAGAAACCCATCAGGACCGTCAGCATCCAAAGCATTGTGCTACATTGGATGTCATCTGTAAGTAGCCCCTCACTCACGCCATCAAATTCTGCCTAATGAGACTGGCATCCCACGTTTTAAAGACCCCCTGTAATCAGTATATGCTATGAGTAAGGAGACACATAAACCAAAGCTTGGGGGTCAGGAGTGAGACACCATGACATCATGACTCTCTGATATCTATACTCCTCTCTTTTACTGCGTTTCCATTACCCGTCTCCAGTAGCGGCCAGGCACCGATAACACAAGGGCCAGTGTCTTCAATAAAATTTCAATGTAGTTTAAAATGCAACCCGTTGACTGACTGATCCTCATCCAGAGAGGACCTTTTAAAACAATTAAGTTATACAGGCTCCTGGAGCTGACCATAGTTAGGCAAAATGGTGTGTCACAGCATCGGAGTTCCATAGAAGCTGGTATATTTAACAGTGGAACAAAACATTATCAGTTATTATGCACGGTAAGGTGTAACTTTTCACTCTCTATAAAATTTTCCATAAAATTATACACTGGCCTACGTGAACAAATGGTTTGCCAGGGGCTATGTAATTTTGTTAAATTTATTTCCAAACACTCAGAAAAATATAATTACATGTAATTATTTGAAAACAAATACATACATTGGAAAAACATCTGTGATCAAGGCATTTGGGCATATTGTTAATTTAATTTCCAGTAAATTGTTCTGTTGTTTCCTCTTTGAGTTATTACTTCCTCATGCAAGACATTCCTGCACTAGCATGTGATATTAATTTCCATACCTCTACACCTATTGTGTTCTATGACAAAATGTTAATATCATATTTATATTAATGGACTGCATGATGTATGAATGAAATCACATGCCTTGTACTTTAACATAAAACTGAAAAAGTATGTTTTCACTATTCCGGTTCCTACACTATGTGTTCCAGGCATTACAATAAGAATAAAAAAGCCGTGTTCAATGTTCCAGCTATTTATGATTTTAAATCAGGCCCAACAGTCGTAGCACAGAATGGGATGTCATTAATGGTCGGGGAGGCCACATATGGTGGTGGAGCGTGCAGGGTTCAAATGCACTAGTATAAAAAAATACAACATGAACAGTGACTGGAAGATAAACTGATCCCAGTCTACTGGTCTCACTTGGATCGAATTTTCCACACAAAGTCCTGCCACATATTCTGTGTCCTAAGGACAAACAGCATCTTTCAGACCCAGCCACAGTGCAGAACAATGAAATGCATCCGAGTTGTGGTCTGCAATCGGTTCACAGCATGGGCGCCTGCTGAGTGCGTAGGAAACATGGCCTTCCTCTGTACTTTTCACCTGGTCCTCTGCTGTCTTCTTATTGCCAACAGCGATCACTCCCCATTCCTGTGTCTGGGAGTCTGCCAGTGCAGATCCTATAGCTCTGAGCTGTCTTGTGCGGAAAGTAGCCAAGTAGCTACCAGAGGCGATTCCAGGGACTCTATGGGCCCAATGCAAAAAACAACTGTACGGGCCCCCCCACCTCATCCTCCCTCGACACGGGAAAATTCATTACCGCTATTTTAACGCAAAGGCTAATTTACTATCAATGAAGACAATAATAAACACAACTCCTTTATTTTCATTTTTATGTAAAACAAGATACACAAATAAAGTAGATTTGTTGTTGCCATGTACAATGTAATCAGCTGCCCTTGGGGGCCCCTTCCAGCTCCAGGCCCCAGACAATTGCCTGCCTGCCTTGCCTGTCCTGCTGCTAAACCTTTGGTAACAACACGCTATATCCTGGCACTCATCCGTAGGTCATGTATTGTGAGAAATCAGAGCGGCGCTGAGGTCGGTGAGCTCACACGCTGACTGCCAGGCCTCCCCATGGGCACGAACCTGTACCCTAGCAAAAGCTCATGCCTGAACAAGAGCGGGACCTGGATGTGCTTCCCAAAGGAATCTCTGTGTAGTGTGTAGCTAATGCTCGATGAGGGACACGCAGCCTAAACAGGCTTTCAGACCGCCTGGGGCCCGTCGATGTCTAATGCTTTCAGGAAGTGAAATATTCACATTTGCCACAAAGGAGGGGGAACGCTTGCAGCGTTTAGGGCATACTCACTCTAACACCTTTGGGACCTGGGTTGCCCTCTGGCCCAGCCAAACCCTGCAACAGAAAGTAGGGGATTAATTTTTCAATAAATATTTTCTGTAAAAGAGTATGATCACAAACATCACATTGTGTATACAAATAAATCTTTAATCAGCATAAAACAAAACAAATACTTAATACTGGTTAATGCTTCCTACTGATTATGCAATACTTATTCAATTACAAATCACAATTACAAATTACAAATGTCTTTTTCGCTATCAAAGGTGTTACGTGACTTTCAAGATGTTATTGTATTGTTAATATTAGAAAACCTCGTAATAGTTTAACAGATTGATAAATATATTCTTTTGCTAAGCTTAAAGTAATCTGAAGAATAACAAAAAAAATCAGCAAAGAATAAATGAAACAACACAGAAAATGGTGAAGAAGTTAAGCACAGACAAAAGTACGATAGTAAACAACCATTTACTAGGGAACAACTTGAAATTGCGGAATAAAAACATGAATAAAAACTGGAAGTTAGTTACTGCACCTGCCTGCCAGGGTAACCTGCTTCCCCAGGCAAACCAGGCAATCCTGGCAAACCCTGTGCAGGAAGAAAAAGAAGAATGTTCTTGTCCGTTTTCCCAGTCAAGGGCTGGAAGAGGCTGCCTTAGCAATTTGCAAGGTAACAGGGGTCATTCGTTTCGAAATCACAGACTCAGTTATAAATTTCTGTCCAACAACCTGCTTAAAATGCTTTGTGTGGTTTCCCCATTGGAGAATAATTATTCAATTGACTGTAAATAATACTCTGAAGCAGAACAATTCATTTTTATATTGCATGTAAAACCAGAGCTCTTCAAATCTGGACCCCGTTTCCAAATCCTGGCCGTGTTTTCAGTTCTCCCAGGTAGTTAGTTTACTAATTACTGATTCTGATTGGCCACAGAGGCTTCACACCTGGCTCACTGGGAAAGGAAGGCCGGAAAACCAGCAGTGTTCAGACCTTAAGGACCGTGATTTGAGTAGCAATGGTTAAAATTGCAGGCAAATCTTGAGTCTACCAAAGAAAAACCATAATAGAAAACCAATAACAAAAAGCATTTTGTGCCATTTTAAATTGTAATTTTGGCCAAATACGGCTGTGGGAAAACTTTATTATGTGCCATGTTTTATTTAGCAATGCTTCCTCCTGCCCATCTGAGCTCCTGTGCTGTAACTCACTCTTCTACTGCTCTGATTTCCTTGCAGGAACTTGCAGTTCAAGTGAACAGGAGACTAAGTGAGTAACAACGTGTCAACAATGAGGTCATAGGTGTACTCCGCCTTTTATCATGTTTTAATAACAATACAACCACACTACCTGGAACAGATAAGTTACCTAAAAAAGGCCTGAAAGAAGTTAGAAAAAAATTTCCAGGTGCCCAAAAAGGAATACAATGCTGGTGGTGACCTGCTGTTGATTTTAAAGATATAGTACTGAGGTGGAATCTGTGATGAGTATTTTCTGTTTCGTAGACTCGGTTGACAGAGAATGTAGGTTTTTATTTGTCACCATTAAGTTTTTTGAATAGTCTAAATGAAAATACTTGCAATATCGTGTTTCTTCAGAATGGTGTCAAAGGGAATTTTAAAAAAGGAGGTGTAAATTCTTAGAGCTTATTCTTTAAACGTACATACGGTGAAATGATATCAGGTTGAACATGCCTCTAGGCAGTCCCTCGTCGGAATGTGCGCTGCTTACCTGTTCGCCCGGCAGTCCTGGCAACCCGGGGTATCCCTTTGGACCCTGGAGGTCAGAGAAACCGCGACTTAGGCAAAGAACAAAGCTGATCTCCTCCCTTTATGACTCTAATAGCAGGAGAGTGTGGCCGGGATTCTCACGGGAGCCTTGAAAAACGTTTCGGGGGCACTAGACCCTGCACTTGAACCAAAGCTTCGCTCTCACCTGTATGTGTGTGCATGTCTCAAAGCAGGGCATGATGGGATATGCGAGAACCCATTCTTATATCTGTACTCATACTTGTACAAATGCCAATAAAACACATCATGGTCATCCAATCAAATTAGGGGGGCCAGAACTACTGGATCAGTTACACTGAACCTGTCTATCCTAAGATGCTTCAGATATCCACACAGGGGGGGATTCTATCAAAGTAATAATGCCTTTTAATAAATGTCATTGAAAGAGGACAAGGACCATACAAAATTAAATCACAGTGTGTCAAATATGGAAACATTAAATATCGTTTCCTATAGTAAACCACTAAATGGCGGCTCTGTTGTAGGTCAATGGAATTCATCTGCTCTGGGTGGCCTGTCTCTTAAAGGGGCGCTGTTCCCCGATAGCAGTTCATAGTGCAGTAAACAGGAACCATTAATGGAGACAAAACACGGAATGCTAAGCCTTGCTCATCACAGCCAATGGTTTAGCGCCACTTATTAAACCAAGAGAAAATTGGCATGAATGCAGTTGGTTTTCTGCCTATTTTTTTTTTATGTAACGCTAACCTTTATAACAGAGAAAGTCTTATTTTAGAATGATGCGTAATTAGCATATATTTAAATACATGGATCTCTCTGCTTTTATATACTTCAGTCTTAAGTCTGGGCACCAATCTAATCCTACAAGGGTGTCCTGCTAAATCACAAAGATAAATTATTTGACATCATTACCTAACCTGAAAGGATAAGGAACTTCAGAGCTGCGAAAGAACTCTGACGTACACGTCTGGGAAACATCACAGTGTTAAATTTTGCTGATTCTGGAGGAGGATCAAAACGTTTACGAAGGAGAATGTCAGCTAGAATCTGAGGCATCATTACTGTAGCTGGTTATTCACTTCAGCCTCAACAAATGCAGACTTTGCTCCTGGGGGATGAAAGGTGGTGCTCAGCGTCCAAACTGGGGGGGGGGGGAACAGAGTCTGGAAAGTGCTGTGTTCTTTTTTCACTGGAAAGTATGACGGCTTTTCTCATCATTTCTATATAAGCAATATCTTATCTTGCATTTTACCAATGATCAAACTCAAGAGTGGGAAAAAGACTTACCATTTGACCTGGTAAACCAGGTGGACCTGGTAGACCTGGGGGGCCTCTATCGCCCTGAAAAGAAAAACCAAAATAATAAGAATAAATATTGAAAATAGCAGTGAAGAAATGCCACTTGCGATAGAAATGGTGACGACAAACATGCAATGTAAAAATATTACTATGCAACAGGATACCACGAGAGAGCACGGAATGCTGGGTAACTGTCTGCTGGTTCAGGTTCTTTACCTTCTCTCCTTTTGGTGCCTGACCTGGGGACATTCCTGGATCACCCTTGGCACCCTATTTTAGACAGATTCAAGAAATATTCACTAATTGTGGAGACTCGCACAATTTCCCCTACAACCACTGACAATATGGCAAAGTCGATGCTGTAAATGTTACAAGAGACTACAGCAGTTGCATAATTGGATTAGAAAAAGTCTCCTTCCAAATGAAATAGTTCACTTACATTAGGATTTTCATGTAAAGGTCTTATTTGTACCTTGAGCCTTTAAGGATTGTGTTCCAGATCCAATAAAACATATATACTGCACTGTATAAAGCCAGTGACTTTACTATACATTCACTGTCTGCTGCATAAATTAATTATCCAAATGCTGGTCAGGCGTTAAACAGTGTAGAAATTCCATGGATACTAGCAAGTCGTAACATTTATAAATAATTCACACTACAACAAATCAGACTATTCTATATCTTTACTAATCATTCGATAACTAAAGTCACATAAAATGAACTGAATGTAACTGAAGGTATGATTCCTACAATGCAAATAAAATTATACAAATAAATCTATAATTAGGAAAATGTAGCAACCACATATGACAGGTTTTTGCAACAAGGAGTTTAAACAGATATCATGCCTAGAATTAGTGTGTGGGCCTGTAGCCTGAAATTTTTATTATATTGTTTTTGAGTACTGATACTGATGAATTGTTGAGTCATTCACTAGATTAAAAGTGGGACTCATCTGCTTTAAACCACACCCTCTGTCTGGCCTTTTCATCAGTTTAACATGCTTTAACGTAACATTTGTGATGTAAATCCCATTACGCTGCACAGACTAATCTCTGCACCTTGATTTCTCAAATCTGCAGAGTCTCCGGAGCAGCACAGGAAATGCTGATATTTTTTTTCACACGGGATTATCAGATGACAGACGATGACTCAGTTGGCTCACTGGAATGTTCTTTTTATAGGACACCAGCTGTGTAACTTAATGTCTACCTCCTCTGCCCCTTCAAGATATATAAGCTAATTTCACAATTCAACATTCCAAATATTAGATAAGCAACCGTAATTAATAGTCACCTTATCCTGTGTTCTTCAACAACATTACTGTTTCAGATTAAACAGTAAAGGTAAACAGAGGGCCTGCAGCCAATCACAGGCAGCATAAAACACATGGCAGGGGTACACTCTGGACAACATGCCAGTCAAATGCAGGGTAGATGCACTCACAAACATACACTATGTCTTTGGACATAGGGTGGAAACTGCAGCACCCAGATGAAACCCACATAACAACCTACAAATGCTATACACACACAACTACATGGAAATCAAACCCCAAACCCCGGAGACGAGGCAACTGTGTTACCCACGGAGCCACCCCCCATACAGCACAGCTTAAACACAGAACTGCAAATGAAAGGTGATTATACAGAGAAATGGCATGTCTATGCTTAAGTTTGAAATACTTCATGAAGATATCAGTTCGCTTAAGTTTAGAGCTTCTGACAGCAGGAAAACTGTGTGCGCTAATTTTTGAAAGCACCACATCGTACTAGTACATGACAGTTCATAGCAGTTTGATCAATATAATATAACTACAAAGAAGCAGTAGTTTGTAGCCTTGTAGCAGAAATAAGGAAAAGAATAATTAATCCCAGAGTTGGGTAATTCAGGTCCAGAGAGTAAATGTCCAGACTGGAATTTTGTTTAAACCAACCAGTTGAACATAAAGAGTCACAGTCACAGAGTATTCAACTAGTTGGTTGAAACAAAATCCTGGTCTGGACATTTACTCTCTGGACCTGAATTACCCAACTCTGATTAATGCATTTGGCCTAGCAGGTGTTACGTGCATGATAACTTAATCAAGTTCTTCACCACGTTCGGGCTTCCCAAGTACGTCCAATCAGACCAAGGAACCAATTTTACTTCCAAGATTTTTGCTCAGGTGATCCGTGAATTGGGAGTTCGTCACTCCATTTCCAGCGCCTATCACCTGGAGAGTCAGGGTGCGCTGGAAAGGTTCCATCAGTCCTTTAAAAATATGCTTCACACGTTTTGCTTAGATGCAGGAAAGGAGTGGTATGAGGGGGGTACCTCTCCTCCTTTTTGCAATTCACGATACTGTGCAGGAATCAACCGGGGTAACAAATACAAAAAAAGATCCCTTTGTTTCCCCGTGTTCCCTTTTCCCGTTCCTTGGTTGTCTCGTCTTCCCCTCACCCCTAGACTGGGGATCGTAACACAGGGTAAATGTTATAAACATTGTATGGGATCCCCAAACATTTTCTTGACCATACAGTGCTCAGGTAGCTTTTCCAACTCTCTAATCATCTTGGCACTGAGAGATGGCCATAAAATTAACCTTTGTCAGGGAAACACTTCATTTAATTGAGAGTCTAAACGTTTCTATATGATGGAAATCTGCATACACCTCAGTGCACCAGGAACAGGCCGAGGATCTTCTGGACTAATTACATTCATCATAAAGCAGATGTTCTCTACTCTACTAAGGCACCCACAGAGAACGGGTTTATCTAATTGTCCAGTAAAACTTTACTTGACAGGGGAAACAAATAATATAGTAAGTACACTAGTTGTGGTTACGCCCCCTGCATGTATATGATGTGAAAATGTGTATCATGGCACCAATTTTAATGCACCATTTTTTCACATGCGGTAGTTTGACTCACTGTAACTATGACTAACATTGGTATTTACAATATCAATGAATGACAAGTAATAGTTTTAAATGAACACTTCCACAGTAGACAGCAGTGAAAGTCAATGACAGAAGCAGACATCCATCCTCTCCCCCTTCAAATAGCAGTCATGAGTCGGATTTCTAGACAAGTCAGAACAATAGTCAAGTCAAGTCAAGTCAAGTCAACTTTATTGTCAATTTTGCCATATGTACCGGACATACAGAGAATTGAAATT
>JAODJX010000035.1:6993635-7007501 GCA_026776945.1 Isichthys henryi | reverse complement strand
GACCCAGGCGGGGATTCAAACCCGGGTCCCAGAGGTGTGAGGCAACAGTGCTAACCACTGCACCACCATGCCACCCCATGTTTTTCGATATATACTAAAAAATATTACTTACTAGAAAAGTAGTTACTAAAAAAAAAAAAAAAAAGAAAAGTAGTTACTACCTTTTACTATTAGAACATACCCTGCATGGAAGAATAAGGCGCCTCCTGTTGGGTCACTCAAAGTTGATCCTTGGTCCCCAAGTATTTTGCTGACAGGGAAGTCGACCCTTCTATCAATTTCCAATATTTAAGGTGGATTACCGTAATATGCTATAATTAAAGACACTGACGCATGGACACTCCACCTTAAAAGATTGAGAGTGCAATGTAAGGGAAGCTAGCTGGAAGTTTTTGGGATGGAGTTCAGGTACTTCATGTCTATAGGCATCTTTACAGATGCTGATATTAAACCCGCTGTGATTAAATAGCATCTGTGTTGCGGGGGAATAGAGTATCTGCAGTGGATCTACATGCAGAAATGTCCGTAACTATTTTTAGCCTGGGGTACTGTCAGCCTGGATTCCAGGTAGCCTGTTTCCAATGTGAGGTAAGGCTTTTTAACTTTCAACCCACATTCCTCGCCTGATCACAATGAATCAATAAAAATCTCGATTCACATACAAACGTGCAACAGTGCATGCACCTGCATGAAAAAATATGTTCAATTATAAATTTTATATATTCTGAAACATACCTTTTGCCAATTAATGACACAGGTATAAATATTCATGATTTAGATACCTCAATCAGTGTGGCTTTTGAGAGTTTTATAGTGGCTGGTTTTAAATAGTGTTTTTCCCCAAAAATAGCAAGTAAATGGGAAGTACAATACGACAAACGTAAAGCGTGGTAACAGGAAGATTGTGTTTACTAGAATTGCAGGTGTCGAAATAATATATCTCTAATTCAAGGTCTTATGGAAGCCCATTCAATGTAGCCTGTTTTAAAATAATGAATACAAAATATGGAAAACACAATTGATTACAGAAATCATCACAATATATTCTGTGTACAATAAAAGACTGGTGATTTGACCAGACAAAGGTGTGTATAATCGCAGGTCCATAGCCAGGAACTACTGCCTTTGAATGAGCAGACAGGCACTCTGCATGCACTTTTCTTTGTGTGCTAAAAACAGTCCGAACGCCTCCATTGTAATTTATACCACTTGAGTATATAAAAGCAATGCCAAAAAATACGGTACGTCACATGTATCTGCGCTCTCAATCTGAATGATTAAACTTTAAGAAATGATTTAGCAAAGAGTCAGTGTCTGTTACTGGCTCGGCACGAAAAAATGTGGTTTTAGTTTGACGGCCTCCAAGTGCATTTTGGGATCCAGAGAACAAGAGCGGGCATGCAGAGGTGCTTAAAAAAGGCAAGGAAGAAGGGCAGCTCCCGTTTGCAGCTGTCCCACTGGGAGGCCTCCTGGCCTTCGTCTCACCATAACTCTGCTCCTCTCCATTCAGCTATGACTTACCGTGTAATTACTGACACACCGTTGCACTGGAAAGACATGGTTGCAGAGACTAGACAATAACCAGTGTTAACACTATAAACGCTTATTTGTTATGTGCAATCACTGGGCAGTACATACTGTTTTCATTATATTTCCAGTATTTTGCTCTCTTGCCTGGTATTTATAAGTAATTTAATCATTAACTCCCACAACCCTGCTCGGGGTAAGCAGTTGGAAGATGGATGGATGGATGGATTTAGGTAGCATGACTGAAATCAATAGATGCATAGTTTAAGATCACCCCACCCTCACAAATCCTAAAGTTTACCTCTTCATTTTGCCGCAAAAGCATTTACACACCTACACAACAGAGGCTTACATCTTTCAGTCGAGTGAAAGTGATAATCTTACAGCTAAAAGGCCACAACATTAAGCCTGACCGGTTTTATACCAATGATTGCTTTTCATTCAGGTGTTACACGTGTAGACTATGTACTGGTCACCTTCCAAAATGCAACAATTAAACGGCAGAAATAATACAAAGTTCAGCAAAGGACACGATGCACTGTATGACGTGTTCCTCAATTACAAAGTCAGGTGTCTGGCATTCAAAGGTCATTGCCCAGGCCCACCCAAGCTCTTCAACAATCAACATGTTTCATAAGAAACAGTCTCCCTCCACTGGAAAAAATGCCTTGTATCAAGCCATCACTAGTCTGCATCCACGCAAGGAAAGGTCACCCTCATCATTATGGATTTTTCATGGAATGATTCCTTGTCATGGCACAAATGTCGGCTACTGAATGCAAAGTACCAGCCTGGAAAGTACGCCCCCAATCCCCGCTAACAATTTTTTGTTCTACAAACGTTTAGTGAATGAGTTACGATTAAGATAAGGAAACGTTCAAAGTGTCCAGTTTTCCTGATGTTCCCAGAACATCCCACTACTATAACTACTACTATAAATAAAACTAAAAATACAATGGAATGGTATGGCAGTAGGTAAAACTGTGGCTTTACCTTTCTAAAAGGTCATGGGTTCAAGGCTCGTTAAAATGTATAACATGGTAATAGCGTTCCATTAACATTACAGTAAGAATGTTCTCTGCCAACTTTGAGGAGACCTTCACACAAGCTGAAGTTCCGGGAATGTTCCCTGTTAGCAGGGGTTCTGTGAACATGGGATGAGCGTTGGCAGGCAGAAGGAGGGCTGACATGCTCACCTTGCACCGGAGAGTGTCCTTTGGCAAACAGGGCTGATGTGCATATTGTAAATAGCAGGAGGACAGTTCTCCTGCAAAAGGAGGAGAAGCATAAAAGTTAGCGGCTGGGCAAATACCTCATTCAGTACGAGTCAATGTGAGTTGGAGAAGGACAGACGGTAAAGAATAATGGTCATAAATTACCCATTGTTTTCATATAAACAGATACATAACATAACTGTCTTCATGAAAGTTCTTGCATGTTCTCCCCATGTTTCTGTGAATTTCCTGCTACATGTTCACCTGTTGTACAGGTGAGCTGGAGGTGACTATGAGAAAACCTTCTCTGACTCTTAGCATGCATTGAAAATTGGATTAATTAACCAAATGCCTAATATGTCGAAATATTTCATTATGAAAAGACATGTTCAATGAATTCAAATATGAGAGGCAATTTCAGAAGGTCCTACAATCTTGCATAAAAACTGGTTCCAAACAACTTAAACCAGATTTTCCAAATCATAATTAAGTGCAATTCTTGTTGGGTTTCTGCCTTATTCAGTTATACAAACAACAGTTTAATTTGAGAAGAATGAGATTTAAGATTTCCAAGCGCATTGTCCAAAAGAAACATCTCAGATTTATTAGTTTCCGCTTAAGCATGTGATCACTGCACAAAAGACAAGACACACTGGGCTAGCTTTAAATGTGACACTGAATGGGAACACTGCATGCCAAGTCTAGAACCCTTCCCAACACTGGCTCTGATTTATTGTGCATGCTGCTGTTTTGGTATTTATTTACCCCACACATCAGGCAGCCCCAACCACTGGGCAACCAGTAATTATCCCTCAGTAGCTTTGGAAAACCCACTAACAGAGCATGCCTCCAAGGCAGACATTCTTCAATGAGCCACTGTACAAACGTTTGGCCTCGTAGTTAAGATACAGCCTTTGTTTTTAATCATAAAGCCATATGGTTGCTGTTATTTTGGGTAAAAGCTACATGTATGTTAAACTTCACGCAGCATACATTTTGATACACTGGCAATCAGTGTCCCTTGCTGAGACAGTGGAGAGGAACTAGACGTAAACAGTGCAAATTGCTTTGGAACAAAAAAACGTGTATCAAACATACCCAAACATAAACAAAGTTCATCTCCAAACATAAATCTGAAATGCTAACAAATTACATGATTACAGTGATAATTGTGTCAGTGAATGATCTTTTTCCAAGCAAAAACCAGAAACGATTGCCATAGTGCCACAAGCTTATGTGAAAAATGCTGATTTATGGCAGTAGTGGCGCCATGCGTGTGCAAAGAATGTATATTTCCTCACCCCAAAACACCGACTCGGATGAAAGGCCTGTGAGTTAAACGTCAGCAAAATATCATGCTAACGCCATTAGCGGCGGAGGGTGTCAGCCTCCCCTCGTGGCCTCTGAGGGGAAACACACCTTTATCAACCGACCAGAAGAGGCAGTTCACATCTCTGTCCTAACCCTAGGCGTACCTTCTGCATTGAAAGAATTGCAGACGGATTATATGCATTTAAACCAGAATACTTGCCGCCATCAACAGAAGTGATTTAAATCCAATCAGCAT
Source organism: Isichthys henryi (assembly GCA_026776945.1). Taxonomy (NCBI): domain Eukaryota; kingdom Metazoa; phylum Chordata; class Actinopteri; order Osteoglossiformes; family Mormyridae; genus Isichthys; species Isichthys henryi. The sequence goes on along the minus strand of JAODJX010000035.1, from coordinate 7,003,193 downwards.
CTGTCCACTACCACTTAAAATAACTCTTCCCCAAAAAAATTTAAGGCTTTCATCCATCTTCCTGATCACTTGTCCTGGACAGGTTTCTTAAAAGGTTAAAGAAAAGCATTCACAACAGAACTTTTTAGCAAACAGAATTAACCATCCATCCATCATCTAATCACTTATCCTAGTCAGGGTCATAAGACAGCCTTAAACCCATCCCAACTGCAAGAGACACAGTGCAGGGGACACCCAGGACGGGATGTCAGTTCTTAGCAGGGTACACACACGCAAAGGTATATTAGAAACACGCATTTTCATAAATGTCATCGAACTGCAGGAAGAAGTCCATGTAACATCGGTGGAACAAGCAAGCTCTACACAACCACAGAAGTGGGATTCTCAATCCACTGAATTACCACATCAAACCTTAAGGCTTCCAGCTGACAAAAACACACAGCAGTGGCTCAAATGGAATTTGTTCTAATAGGCAATTTTCACAGATGTATCTCCAGAGAGAAACAGTACTGGCTAAGCTGGTACAGTTGTTTTCTGACAACCTCTGGCCATAAATTCAGATTCTGGCCCAATTCCAGTTCTCTGTGTATTCGGCTAAGTTTTCTCCAGGTACACTGGCTTCTTCTTAAGAGTCCGCCCAAGCGGACTTCTGATTTCTATATTATAGCCCTATGAAGAACTGATTACAAGGATGGGCTCCACACCACCACGACCATGAATGAATGAACAGCTGCCGAAAAGCGACAGAATGAATGAACTGCATCACGTGTGTGCGGGTGACATACAGGTGAGGCATTCTCCACATTACACCAGCAGGCAAGACAGATACCACCATACAATTCAAAGAAAACACATGCCAGATACAAAAATGCACACACATATGGTACCACATTACATTAAGACACTAAAGATAAATGAAGATGTTATTCTCAAAGTGCAATATAAATAACTTTTAAAAAACAGGTGAACAATCTGCTGTAAACCGTTAACATGCTATGAATAAACTATAAATCTCCTACAATGAAACTCTTACACACTCCACAAGGCCCAAAGACACTAGCTAGGCATTGGGCTTGGGGGAGCATCTTAAAAGGCAACAAATCTGCCAAAACCACACAGTGTTGTGGCGATAATCAGATTTATGGGAGGGTCATAAATAATCACTGTTCCTCATTTAAACATTTTTGTGAAGGTTTGGAAAAAGAAAAATTAACTAGAAAATATTTAGAAAAGTCTGATTTTTTTTTTTTAGCAAGATGCAAATACATAGGAAAAGCTGTTAAGCACCATAGATCCAAAAAAATCCACAGAGCAGCATCTAGAGAATTTGCATTTAGAATTATCCTCACGGGAAAGAAGTGACTTCCACATATCAAAGAACAATAGTCAATGCAAAATAGTCACAATGTGACAGTAAAAAGGAGCAATGATTATATGTGGTTTGCAATAGCCAATTAACAATGAAGCAAGACAAATAAGTCGCAGCTATTTACCAAGTGTAGCCTCTACTTAGCAGGTACAACAGCTAAATTTACAGTATTTTTTTCTTTGCAAAACTTTCTAACTTTAAATTGTTTTTATCTAAAATAACATCAGGCATGTAGGTGAAAGCATCTAAAACCATGTCACAACAGTCTGGCGTGTGACCATCGTCAACAGTCCATATAGCTTAGAAAGGTCTTGGCTGACATAATTTCTTCATATTATAGTCTAATACTGTAATTCTTACTGGGGCTGTAGTATTTTTTTCTATTGGCAGTTATATGACGTACAGAATATAACAAAATTGATCTTAGCAGTTTTATCTCCTTACATGTATCGATAAATGACTGTCAGTATACAATCAAGAAACAGATGTATTCCTGACAGGATTACTGGACTTCAGCACACTACAGTTTAACCCTTCAACCCATATTACGGACCAGATTCATAGCTAGAGCATAAAACACAGCCTAGTACCACTATAGCTTTCTCTGCAGAAGCTTTCAAAATGGGCTGGAGTCAAGAGGTCATCATAGCCTAAAGTAAAGATTTGCTTAGTCCACAAAACTTTAAGCAGACAAAGAACTATGAGTAAACTTCTACTGAGTTTTATTGGTTCATTCTTTCCAGTCCTTAGGAAGACCAGCAGATGTTTAGCCGAGACACACGATAGACTTATGACTAACCCACGATTACTGAGACAAATTTAATTTAGTGACCTCTAGCAACCTGCAGTTATGACTTGCCAAGTGTATGCCAATTTCCTGTAAAAAATTAAATTAAAAGGGTATCGTTTTGTCGCTTTAGATTTTAAGACCTATAAGTATACGTTTCTGATTGCACGTTTATACAACTCATTAGATTGAGCTTGTCTGCTTAAATATCCAAGTGTACCCTGAATCAGTGAAGAATCGCGGTACTGTTCCAAGACTTATGTAACACCATTAAACCTTAACTGTTTCAGTCTCTTGAACTGAAATCCTGACATATTCCTTAACTTGTGTTAATGCTAATCAATTGAATGTTCTCGGTACTATATGTGTGAATTTTAACTCGTTTTTGATTCACTTGGCTCTGCTGTGTTGCAGACACCAAACGCCAAAGAGCTCTTTTACCCCTCTTGGACGTCGCACGCTATAATAAATGAGTTTTTAAAATATTCCTATGAATGAGGATCTTATAGATAATCATCTGCCTTCATTTAGTTTCGAGGAGAAACATGTTAAAATCTGCATTCACGCTCTTGCTGATAGATGCAATATTGTTGCTGAATTTTGCTGATATGACTCAGAGTCAGTGAGACACGCACATCGTCTTCGTTTCTTTCATGAAACGCGATCTTGCCTTCATGTGTGCGGGGGTCGGGGCTGGGCTTTGGGCCAGGATATAGTAAAGTTAAAATCCTAGTTAAAATACGTCTCCTTCTGCAAATGGTGGTTTTTAGTTATCACATTTTCGTAAACGGTCAAGTGGAGGCTAAGTGATTTAACAAAGTCGGATAGATTGTTTAAAGATAAATTACTTAATTTATACGAATAACAAAGACCCAGCGATTTCAACTTAAAAAAGTAATTCAGAGCAGCTGTTACAAATTTAGATGACAAGTTAAAGAAGAAGCACTGTCATCGCATAAATTATTAACATGTATGTGTGTCAGTGCTTGCAAATTAATCGATTTTATTAAGATACAAGAGAGATAGGGGTTAATGTTTTCACGTGAAGTTCCCCCCCTCCTCCCCGTTTCATTACATCTGATTTAAAGTCTGATATTTGTAGCCTAAGCAGGCTACCAGGCACTTGGGGTACTTCTTTGCTGTTCTCATTTCCCTTCAAACTCGACTGACAGGTCAATGTCACGACCGAATTAATAGGGACACCATTCGCAGTTTGACGTTTCGTGAGATCAGTGAATGATCGGAGGATCGTCTGTTTCCAACCGATCGCAAGCACAAGGTTACTGATTAAGTAACTGCTGCCAACAAGTGCTAACAAGTTGACCCTGACAAAAGAGTGCATCAGCAACTAGAAATGACACTTCAGTGCTGGAAATATTACAGCTCATAAGGATGTCCCATCTAAATTGCATGCATGCTATGGCTATACTGGAGGGATTATTCATGTTCGGTATAATAATCTATATATAAACCAGACATCTTTAGGTGAATTGCTTCGCGTGTCATGTACATGCAATATACACGCAGTACTTACGTTTTTTCTGTGGCAGAAATATTTCCACTCCTTGTCCGTTGGGCTCCTAAATGCATTTGTATGCATTTGTCCAAGCAGCTGAGATCTAGGTGAAAGAAGTATTCCAAGCTAAAGGACGCCGGCTCATTAGCTATCCCTTGGTAAACACCAAACAGGATTTAAGTGAATAATGGAAAAAAAAAAAAACTCAAAATTTCCTCATGGCAGGGGAGTATCCAGAATGCACGATTCCCACTCACTGAGCTTTTTACCAAACTCCTTTGCGATTCAAAAAAAAAGACATCGAAATAGTCACATACGCCGCAAACTGGTCGCTATATGTAAGGTTTGTGTGCTGCATGCATTTCAGAAATCCCGTGTTGGCTTCATTGGTTTATTGACACTGAGACGCTTCATGCAAAGCGGACAGCCCCAGATCCGCGCTCTACCTCCAGGCAGTAAAGTCTCTGCCGATGCCGTAACTTGCAGTGGTGCGAGGGGAGCCGTGTTCATCTCCGGCTCCAGTTGGTGTTGAGTTTCTCCCATTACTGACGTGTGACATCACAGATCAGATCCGATCTTTGCTGTCCAACCATTAATGCAACCATTCATTCAACACGCGCTGCATGGTAATGACGCCCATACGCCGGTTTGACGCGCATATTACATTTTACCAGGTATCTACCCAGATATCGACAGGCTATACAGTTAATTTTCCTCCATGTACCGTAAACGCGACAGCCAAATGAGTCAAATTTCACTCTTTATCCGTTTCAGTCTGTATTTTTCTCGGATTTACTTCAAATTCACGTATTGGTCTTCTTTGGAAAAAAAGATCTTTTACTAGGCACCCCTGGAGTATAATTAAATGACCAACGTGATCACTGATGTACAGACATTAAAAATACAGCAAAAACTTAATGTTGTTTACGTTGTAACTTATTTGATAGCTTGCCCTACAACGAAGTATGGGAAATGAAGTTGTGTCGTCATACCACTGTTATTAACATATAACATATAAGAACTTAAGAATGTTTATTAACCGTTCAATACATATTCAGTATGGAATAAAACTGGTATATAAAATTCCAAAAATAGCTTTTCTACTCCCAGACCCAACTTATAACTTTGGTCAGATCTCCATTGGGCCCTTGAGCAAGGCCCTTAACCCCCCAAAATGCTCCGGGGCGAGGGGGCTGCATAAATGACTTAACTCTGAGGTGAAAAGAACAATTCTTATGTACATGTGTTTGTGTGAATGGCAAATAAAGAATCATTTCTTTGTATGACACATCACATATCTGGTGCAACTTCATGGAAATAGCTGTGAAATGTAGGTGTGCTGTACCAGTCTTATTTCTTTGCTGTGGTAAAACTACAATGGTTTCAGTTCCAAGCTGTAAATTTAAGTGACTAGGTCACACTTTTCCATTCCAGGCACGGGGGAAAACAAATGCTAATTCTTAGTCTGTTTAAGCAGAACAAATACACTGCTCCCCAATGATGGGCAGCCAAAATGCTACAAATTATAACAATTTTTCTTTTTAAAAAACAATAATTTGTTTGTTAGACCCACTCTAATATGCAGTAAGAGCAATGCAGTGCCATTGTTTTCACAGCGTAGCTGCACTATGATGATGTTATATACATGTTATAGAGGTGTGATATTATGCTTCCATTATTCCAGGGGATACCTGGGGTAATGTGTGGCTTAGTGTGTCAGGACACTGTGCCTGTCACCGGAAGGTTGCTGGTTCACATCCCGAAGTCTTGAAAGAATGTTGATGTCATCGTTGGGTCTGTGAGCAAGGGACTGTCTGACTCAGCTTTAAAGGAAATGTTGCTTAAGATGAAAACATCCGATAGATAAATAAATAGATAGTAACTGGGTGGTTTGGGGGTGTTAATAGTCACTGGCAGTATGACTATACACTTACTACACACTGGTTATTTGTTGTTTGGGCATGAAAGATGTAGGAAGGCCATGGTCTATAGCAATGTTTCTCAACCCAGTCCTCAGGCACCCTCAGACAGTCCATGTTTTTGCTCCTTCCCAGCTCCCTACCAGGATGTACACTGTCCTGTAGGGTGCTGGAAGGGAGCAAAAAACGTGGACCGTCTGTGGGCCCCCCCTATAACTGGGTTGGTAAACACTGGTATAGAGTTATTCCCTAAGCAGATGTCTGGTATATTAGTTTGGGTACCACAAAGCCTAATTTCACTTGAAGAAAAATGAGAAATATTTCTGCCAAAAATGCTTCTTCAGCTTAGCAAGATAACCAGAACTACAGCTATCCAAGTCAAACACAAGACGTGTCATTACAGCATGCATGCGTTTCCATTTTTGCTTTTAAAATGTTCGCAGGGAGAAATTTGTGAAAAAAAAGCAGAAAAAATAGAATATCAAAAACTGTCCACCATTAATATGTTTAGGCTTCATTTATTATTATTATCATTTACAAAATGCGCTTTCATACAGTAAAAGTGGTTTAGGAAAAAAACTTTTATCGAGATTCATCCTTAGTAATCAAAATAACAAAAGTCAAATACAGTATCACATTTTCTTGACTGTAACTGAGGTATGAATCATTTTCCACTGAACATCAATACGACCCAAACTTTACCACCTTTGCTGTGTGACCAGAACTGTCCCAAGTTCGTAGGCTTCATACCAAAGATTTACTATAATCAACTGCTACCAACAGCTTCTTGAGTCATATATATAAGTGATAAAAAAATGTCTAGCAGTCAAATATAAATGACCTTTAGTATCCATTGACACAGCAGGTCACATATCTTTGGTGCTCAAGTGAACAGTAGGAGTTTCCTGTAATCCACCTATAGATTTTATACTCTGAAGTGGAACATGTGTGGGGCTTACAGTGCCTTTAAGGTGCTGCCTTGTGGGAGAGGGCGAAACATGTATCTTACAACAGCATTGGAGAGGAAGCATTACGCAGTACAGTATAGCAAGACATACAGATGGCCAATCAAAACCTACCCTGTTGCAGTAACATCACCTCAACCTTTTGAAAAATATATATATTATTGTAGGGTACTGTCTGGCTTCCAGGAGTATATCAAAATTTTATACTGTATTTATTTACTGCATTGTTTCTACTGATCACCAACAATGTTCAATGAACAGTGTTCAGTGACACGTCTCCATGTCTCATATTTCAGGAGAAACACTACTGTTCTAAGTTCTACTGAGCCTATATACAATATTTATTCATTTAAAATATATTTTGATTTACAAAGTTCAAGAAATAAGATGTATTTGTTCTAGAAGTCATAATGAAGCATAGAGCATCTGTTATCAGGCTGATATATTACATAAGAAATTAACCTCAATGATTGCAATTAGTACGCGAATCATGACTCAGTTTAAAGATAGCAAGTAACTTGCAGTAAAATATGTAACGTGAATAAAAACTGTTAACATGCCTTTTTCAAGAAACTGAGATGATTACGTTTTATAAACATTCTATTCGGTAGTATTGTCACATATATTGTTATTATATCTGATTGTTTGTTACATTGTACCGTAAAATACACCATACTAAACAAGGTGATGAACTGACTGAATCCACAAAGTAACATAAATTCATATTGTCACTGACTGTTAGCTACACAAAGGCTCAAAATCTAGTCAACAAAATGTAATGTAATTAAAAGAGAAATTATTTCATAACTGTACAATGAATGGTTGACAAAGGGGAAGATCTGGCTTTTAGCTTCAAATAACTGAGGCATCTTCTCCCGTACAGTCCAGGGTTATCTGTGCACCAAAACAGGGGATTTTCTATCCAAGCTGAATCCAAACACCATGTGGCTCAACATCAAATTGTCTTCCAGCCACATAGTTCATAGTAATAGCTTGTAAATGTCGGCCTGTGGAAATTCTCAGTCTCTGTGGGTCAAGTTGAAGTCAAGGCTGAACAGGAGAACAGTACTGAGAGAAGTGCTATATAAACTGAACTTAGTGAATATGGGATTAAATATGAAAGTTTCCAGTTAAACGATATCCATAGAAATGACACAACAAGGGGCCATGGACACTACAGTGAACATTTTTCCGTTTGTGATGTATGAATGCTATAAAACAAAACAGTACATTTAACTGCGTATTCAGTCTGGTTCACATCCTATTGATTTTCACAGATTCCTTTATACCAAAAAGTATGACAATATGCAATCTAAAGCTTCTAGTTGCCTTTACCATTGTGTCACATGTCAAATTAAACTGATGGTTTTCACTGAAAATGCAGAAAGCCCTGCTTTTCAAGCACATGTCTATAATTCAAGGAGGATTTTTGTTATTTACGGTCTACCAAAAAAAAAATACGAAAAACGAAAATCCCGCATGCATAAATATTTCACGAAGGAGTCTTCCTTAACGTTTCAAGAATGACTTAACGCGTTTTAGCTGAAAATAATCTACGTGAGTTACAGAAAAACAGGGGGAAAAAATCGTTAAAAGAGAATATTCCGGAAATATGAAGAACATGACCTCCAAATGATATTTTTGGAAGGAAGAACAAGTAGAATTCAGTAGAAGGTAAGTGGAGAGGAGAAAAGAGGGTAACTGGCTAGTGCTCCCAAGTGGAAAAGAAACGGACCAGCAATCAAAAGTCCAGGCATGTCACAGTACACAGACTGCCCCAAATGACACTAACAGGCGGTGCTGGGTAGCTGGCTGCCTTCCGCGGTGGAAAAACCCCCCCTGTAAACTTCCTGGGATCAGAATAACAATTTTGAAGTTACGTATATCAACAAACAACTGTGGACAATTAACGTGCAATTTATATGTTTTCAACTATTTTAATATGCAAATAAAATAGTTTCCATTCTGAGTCAAAGAACAAGCAACCTGGCTGCATTTGAGACCCCTGCCTATCCCAGAATAGTAAAGCCAGCTGTTGCAGTGAGGCTAAAGGCTGTCTTGTCCTTCCCCTGGCAGGGGCTGGCATGCATTTTCCTATAATGGGACCTGGGGGAATGACTTCCATTACAGAGAAGTACGCAATACAGTGTTCTATGCTGCTATGTGATACAACAGATCATCTCAACGAAGGGTCGAAATATTTCAAAAACTGAGTGAGCAGGTCTGGAAGTCAGGAAACCTGTAAATATCTGTTATTTTCTGATGAAATCTCCATCACCAAAAGAGATTCATTATTTAATACTGTGATCTGTATTGCACATAAACCCCACACACATTGTGAGTTAAAGAGAACAGAACACAAAATCAGGCATGTAGCTGTGGAGTAAAATCACAGGTATGAACCCCCCCCCCAAAAAAAATAAAAACTTAGCTGCCAATCAGACATGCAGTCAATAAGAAAAAATTCAAATTTGAAACCCCCTCAAAATTTTCTCAAGGCCTCTGATTGATTGAAAGGTATGGAGGGGGACCCCTCCCCGGATGAGCAAAATCTACCGAGGGGTACTCCTCCCCCCCTCCGAAATGTATTTTATAGCGTGACAGTTAATGTATGTTTGCTCAAAGAGTAAATGGAATCCCAGTACACCTCTTACACATTCCAACAAGTGCATTTTCCATAGGATTTACTTCCAGTTCTGTTCCCCAATGGTTTTAGATTCTTAAATCATCTCTCTGGTATCTTCTTGACGATTACCTTGAAAGAAAAAGCCAATTAGCCTTAAATATTATTTGACATTTTTAGTATTCACTAAATAAAATTTAATGTCCGTTGTAATGTTCAGACAACATTAAAATAAAGCACAGTCCCTTTGCATAATTGTGAGTAATAGTGGGTGATATTCCATCCATCCATCCATTTTCCAGACCGCTTATCCTACTGGGTCGCGGGGGGTCCGGAGCCTATCCTGGAAGCAATGGGCACGAGGCAGGGAACAACCCAG
>JAODJX010000035.1:6974691-6990307 GCA_026776945.1 Isichthys henryi | reverse complement strand
TGCCTCCATATCGGAAGGCGTGTCGGTGGGATTGAGGAGGTCTTCGAAGTACTCCCTCCACCGACCCAGAACGTCCCATTTCGATGACACATTTCATCATAAATTATCTATACATTCTGCAAAAAAAGCTTAAAAACAGAGAGGGTCCAAACTTCAACAGCTCAAAGTAAAATTATTGCTTTGACCTTGCTAAATGGCAAACGTTAAATGTCGAGGACCAATTCGGCTGCTTATCTCCCGGCTCAAGCCTGGCCTCGTCCCTGAACCGGTCAGCTGCTGTTTGACCTGAGGTTGCTGTGCTGGAATTACACTGCCCATTTTCTCTAGCTTGATTTTGTGTTCTCTTCTGGGACGAGAGCAAAAGGGGTTACATATCAGTCCCTGGTGTACACAGACAACCACATGGCAGCCATTACGTAATGTATTTCCACTCTGTGAGTCTGTAGCTAGCTTAATCTCTGCCCCCCCAGCGCACACAACCGATGCCAGCCTTCTGTCGTCGGTACAGGGAGCTGGTAAGGACTGGATGAGCTCACGGCATTGTGGGTGACCACTCTCCAGTCCGCAGAAAAATCGTTATAATAGGAATGCTTTTATTCGCCCTAGTAATGTTGCACTGGCGAGAGCAAACAGCTCATTGTGAGAAGTTTTATTGCTGACACATGAAAGTAATCTGAGCAGAGAAGACTTGCTCTGGTTTTCAATTAAAGCACGCCTTAGGGTGGAAAATGCGTACCGTGAAACAGTCTGGTCTCTATGCAATTTCTACAGGATGTGCCTAACACACCTGGTATTACACTTCCAAGAAATGATGCATTAAACACATTGATCCTCTTCTTTCCACATGATGTATGTAAATAGGTCAGGTGCAACTCACCTCAACATAATTATGTGGTTATTTAAGAGCTGAACCATTTCAAGGATGCAGATTTGGAAATCTTGTTCATCCTCTACAGACTAGCAGAATGACATGGAAAATCCTCCTACATGGTACAGAGAATTCTCAAAGGATTAAATTGTTTCTACAATTTGGTCTATTTTATCTCTCGGGTCAATCAAACTCAGTTTAATTCAACTTTGTATAGATAGAACCGATCTCAAACCTATCTCATAATCCCAAAGTGCCTGACAAAGAACGAAACAGCTGTCACTGGCATACCACAGTTTAGAGTAGTGTAAATGAGTAGTGAGCTGAAGCCAGAACTACAAGAGATATAGGCTGCCTGTTAAAAATACTTTAAGTGAAATGCCAACCCATTCCTGTTCCATTTTTTTGTTATTATTTAAACAGTTGATTTATCATTTAAAACACTTGTGCGTTTCCTCCTGCAGAACATGGGATTATTGAGTCCCCAGGGCAAACAGAGCGATACAGACCTGAGTTGTTGTATACAGAATGTCTGTATTGCACACTTACATGGAATGTCATGCATCAGCACTAAATCCACTGGCAGGTCCATTTCACTGTGACAGGAGCACCTGCAGATGTAATCTTCTCGTAAAGGTACTTCACCGTTTCTTCACGGTAACATATGCTGTATGTGACAGTTATGGCGTCCTACTGTTGGGCCTGTGGAAGTCTGCTGTGTCTGAGTAGATTAGCGCCTGCATTTAAGAAATGCGCCCTGCAGGAAAATAGGTGATTAAATTTATCATAACGAGTGAGTGACTGCGTGATCCTTGCCGAAGACTCACATGGTACTTATATTGATCCCTGCCTTATACACTGTGCTAATGATTAGCAGATTTGAGATTCAAATCATTCTGACTCTACCAATTTTCCATTCTATTCAAATTTAATACAGTCAATGTACTCACAAAGAAATGTAAATAGTTGCCAGTCATTACTGTGGTAAAAGAATTGTGATTGAGTTCTGATATTACAGTGTAAATGGCTCTATTTATATATCACAGTTGGCAAATGTTAACGTAGCTGAAAAGAATCTTCAGGTGTTTCACATCAGCAGCCGCATGTAATGGAGCATAAAATTAGATTTCAGGGTTAATAAGAATCTATTTTTGCTTTGGAGTTGATGTTGGAGATAGTTAGGAGAGAGATGACTATAGGGGAGGGGATTACTTTTTGATCCTTAGACTCTATCCATCCATGATATTTACAAATTCATACTTCTGAACCTTCAGTAAAGATAAATTTACACTTCTACTGCTATAATATATGTGTACTTTACTTGAGATGGCACAAGTAACTTAGTAACTCAGTTACTATGCAAGTATAAGTTAAAAACAAATATAGTAACTGTATGAAATACATGATCTGTTATGACTGATTAATGATGAACGAGTTTGGGATCAGTACATAACTAACTTAGTTCCTCGTTAATTCATTAATACCTCAAGTAAGAGTGTCCCCCCTTAAGTAACCCCTTAAGTAAAGCATTATCAAATTCTTCTCTTTTCCTGGGTGTCTCTTAGGTAATCAGATGTTACATAAAGTATCTAGTAAAAAGTAAATTAACTATACATTCAGCACTGACATTAGCAGATGTAGCTGAAATTTGAGAATAGTTCTCAAATCAGGGCAAAAGGTTATTGCCGTATTTTGTGGAGAACTTCAGAAAGGAGTGGAAAGAGATTTGGCAAAGCTATGCTGAACCTTTCGCAGCAGCAAATGTGATTTCTGTGAAAAGTACGCTTTGGGGTAAATTTATTAGGCTTATTGTTTGGAGAGCAACACAACCTCTGCTCAATCCAGAGTCTGAGATCATTTTGCACACTCATGCTTTCGCATAAGGTTGGAGGACAAGTTATTAGACCTGAACTGAAGTGAATAAACCGAATCTCAGACGGTGTTTAAACCCGGAGCCAAGAAGTACAGTCTCCAAGGCTACTGCTGTGTCTGTCGTTTCTCTCTCTCTCTCGCTCTTCCTGTCAAGCTGAGTCGAGTTATATTTAGAAGCCCACTTTTGTCTTATACCAAACATCTTCAGATTTTCAGGAATGAAGGATAGATGTCTCTGAAATCGCATATTCACTAGGGTGCTACAGTTGCAGGATACTCAAAATGTGTGTGTGTTTTTTTTTTTACAGAATATGCAAAACATATAGGAATGTTGGCAGATAAGTTAGGTAGCAGCAAAACTTTCTCACCTAAATTACACATTTGATTTCTGTCTTAAATGGCTAAAATGAATAAAAACCATAATTCACTGTTATACTCAAATTATATAGTGTAATGGAGTCTTACTGTATAGCAGGGATCCTTGGTTCTGGACCAGGAGGGCCAGTTTACAAGACCGTTTGCAGATTTCCCTGATTAATCACACCTACTAAACCTGGCAATTAGCTGATTAAGATGTGTTTGAGCAGGGAAATCTGCAAATTGTGTTGGATTCTGTTTCCTCTAAGGTACCCTGAGAAAAATGAACACATCAGACACAGCGGTTTTACAAGAAATGTTCAAATGAAAAATTGTTGAATATATGTGTGCTCATGAGAACATCTACCCCAGCCTCATGCCCTGTGTTCCTGTCCTCCAAAAAAATATGGATAATGGATGGATGGACTTTGCAAACGAAAGCCATGGAATCCTATTTCGTGATGCTTGACATCAACAGATGTAGGTGTACTGAGAGTTTCACGCCACCATTGAGAATGAGTTTCCCGTAGCATCAGTGGTGCCCCGATTACAAGGTGATTTTGATAGCTCAGATGATTTCATTTCACAACAGCGTGGAGGTTGCCCGTGGGGCTGGACCACATGTGGGATCCTCCAAACTGAACAAGAAAAAACATAGAAAAAAACAGAAGACAAGATTCAAGGTCAACACACTTCCAAAACTAGCACTTCAGCCCAACCATGACGATTTTGGAACACAAATATTCTCTGTTTATTTGTATTTTATGAATACAGTTTCGCACAAGCAGTGAGTAAGACTTTGAACTCTAGCATTACTGCTTACTAACATGTGACAGAAGGTAACATCTAATTCCTGAAGAAATCACCCCATATGGCATCACTTAGACAGTGTACCGCACTTTGCCAGCCATGAACTGGTGATTAAAGCATTATGTTCATTTCATCCCTCATGCTGCCCTCCGTTTTCAGTAAACGGCAAAGATATACTTCACCGCTAAATGCATCAGCATAAAAATGTTAAATGTATTGCAATAAATTATAAACTACAGATTGTAATGTTACTCGACAAAGGCAAATGAGTATCCACATGAAGGCATACTGAAAGGTACCCAGGTGCTTTTAAATTACCATGATGATGCTGAAATAAACATGTGGTATCAATCAGAATGCTTCACTATTATTAATAACAGAAACGATTTGTCACATGACCAATGACAAATGAAATGCCAAGAACAAAAGTCCTTACAAAAGAAGTCCTTAAATTTACAAGGGTATGATGTGGAGTCATCCTTGTTTTGGTAAAAATTAAAACCTTCTGAAGAAAAATACAGATTTTGATTGACAAAAATGTAGTTATAAGCTACCCTTTGGTTAATGGAATAAATGCAACATTCTGCAACAACGTTAAAGATCGAATTCAACACCACGGTCATGACATAAACTGTATAAAATGGCCCAAATTATTGTTTTGCTTGTTAATTAATGTCAGTTATGAATAATTAATGTGTACAGAAGAGCTCAACATTTTTGGTTAAATTAACATTGATTAGTAACCATGCAAGAACTATGTGGGCAGTGTAAATCATACAGAGCATGAAGTAACACGTAACAGCTGGAAGAGGGGATTGGAGGCAGCAGGAAGGCTGACAGAACATCTGCTGAGTGAGTCACTGGGTAGCGTTACACATGGGGAGGCCTGAAACGTCCATGGTCCTTAGCCTTTAACCCAGACATGACTGACAATTATCTACGCAATCCCCCCCCCCAAATAAAATTCTTTTGTTTTACCTAAATGCTGTATGCTGTAGGTCCTCATCAGAATCACAATCTCCATTCAGCAAAGGGTAACCAGGTCAAACAAAGAAGATACTTATTAAAAATAGTTTGCATCACCTTCAGTTGGTGCAGATTGGGATCTGCAGAAAACTCAGGCCTCATCTGCCCGACCTTGGGGTTGCTTACTGGGACACTGACTCATTACTTCCACTTTTATCATTTCTCAGTGTGTTTTTGCCAACGCCAATGACGGGTAAACAGGGAGAGAGGAGCGAGCTGGGATCAAAAGGCATTTTACAGATGGAGAGACAGGAATGCGAGCTTAACAGCTGAGGAGGAAATTTAACTAACGATGAAAAAAAACAAAGATGCTTACTATTTCTAAATGACACACGTCGGGCAATTACATCCTTAAAGGCATTAAGTGACTCAACTAAGGTGACAAAAAATAGCTTAACGCTATAAAATTAAACTGGTGGCCTAATTACTAGCAAACTCAAGCTGAAAATTCTCGCTGATTGCTTAGCTAGCTTCAGTTGTGCTTGATGTCTGTTCATACCCCTGGATTGGTGCCATTTGGGGCCCAGGATTGGCAAAAGTTCCTATTTAAGGTACTGAGAAAAGGAGCAAAAATATCAAAGAACAAAAGCCAATGGCAAGACTGTGGTGCAGTTTATGTCCTCTGGGACAATAAATGTCTGTAAGAATCCTGAGTCCGTAACAACTCTCAGAGCTCTCAAACGATATGCCTGTTTCCAAAAATTGTGTTCTTTGGTTATCAGTGGAAAAAAACAAAGCAGTTTTACCTCATTCTCAAACGAAAAGCCAAAAAAAAATTAATAAATTGCATGATGTACGTGACAAAATGGCATGGCGGGTCCATGTCAAAGTGAAAGTCGGTAAGTGGTTAAATCGGTAGGCCTGCAGTGTCGCTTTTGTTTTCCACTGGATTTGCCAGTTCAGCTTCAAGAACTGTTTGCAATGAAAGTCACACGCAAATAATACAATGTCTTACAGATGGACACTGTCCTCTTTATGGTAAGCTTTAATCTACTATGACAACATGAATTTCAAATACTGGCTTTTCTAGAAAGAGCTGACAATGGTGGCACTGTGCTGTAGATTTAAAAGCGTGTAGATGATTAGGCTAGCTGACATTAATCAGTAACATGCCAAGGCCTGGTTTATCGGTAACATGAGGAATTTCTCACATCACAGACTCAGACCAACCAAATAAACGTAGAGCCATTTTATTTGAGTTGTTTGAGAGAAACGTTAATGTTAACGTACTCCTGAGCATTTTTTCATCAATCATATTCACTCGTACGCTTAGAATAAACAAAATGGTGTTAACAATTTACTAGCAAAACTTAGGGCAAATCGGAGTAGGAAATAAATCCACTGAAGGAAGAGCAAGAAAGGAAAAGTAAATACGCTTAAAGATACCTATTATACACCTATTACACTCGCGGTTCAAAACCACCAATTCAAGATGAGTTCAACTTACAAAGAATCTAACCTCTTTGCACAAGTGACACTTGCACTTCTGCAAGCACCATCTTTAGATATTGCCTTGGTTGTGATTATAAGCTTATGAATGCAGATTTAGTATTTTAGCTGGTCATGGTCACTTCTAATTTGAGCTTCACCGTCCTCCCAGGACAATTCTACCATCGAGCGCTGCAATGAAACTACGCCCCCTCAAGTGATCATGTGTTGCCATGAAAACAGGGGGGGCCCAGAGCACCGACTGTTAAACTACCAGTAAATCTTTACCGTGTCTGCCAAACGTTTCTTTGAAGTTTCAAACTAATGGAAACGTGACAGCTCATGCTGAAATATATTCCGAAGGATGTGAGGCTTGCAATCAGGGCCTGTGGTTACCCTATCTGATGTTTAACTCTGTCATGTATGAATTAAAAGAAGATGACCAAGTTTCTATTACAATTAATTAAATTTTGCTTTTATATATCATCCATCCAACCATCACTCTATCTTCTGGCCACGTTCATGCATGTAGTCACCTCTCTCTAAGCAGCCTGCGCAAAGGGGAAGTTAATAAAGAATAGTTACAATTTCTTTATAGGTATGTTTAGTTATATTTGCATCACTCCTCCGCAGACCGAAGACATGCAGTGAGCCGAAGTGGCATCCCTAAGTTGTCTGCAGTGTGTTGGTGTAGCTGCTCTGTACTGCACTGGCTTCTCCTCCAGGGTGCGCACCATGCAGACTAGGATCTCCTAACCAGGAAAAGCGGCAAGAACATGAATATACATAACTATATTTTTGAATGGTAGCTTTCCCACTTGTAGTAGCTAAAACTGCCCTGCATTTAAAATGTTGGCAAATGCATTTAACTTTTGAATGTGATTTATTCATATCTTACTTTACCAGTGTGGCACAGCAATTTTAATGACTTATGGTGAAAACAATAATGACAATACTCTTGTGTTTCAAAGCTGACTTTCATAATGGAAGTGCACTATTTGGGAGTCTACAATTTGTGTAGGGTGATGAATATATGGCATGCATGTTGTTCTTGGTTTTTTTCGCTTTTCTTATGGTGCAAAGCAAATTTAGGAGAAATCTGATCAAATAATATCTTGCCTTAACATAATATTCTATAAAATGAAACCCAACAATCATCCAGACTTAACAGAATGCCGCTCCTTCTAGTATATACACAAAAACACATTTTTAGCCCTGTTTTGCAGTGGTAGAGCAAAGATCATCTTCACATCACTGTAGGCATTAATAGTAATACATTAATATTAGTAATCTATGAAAAGTGTTATGTGCATTAAGAAATGTTATATGACTGCCCCCTAGTGGTGAAACACAAAAAATACAAGGAAATATTGGCTGCCAGCATAATCACGCCAGATTCCCAGGGGAAAACCACGTGCCTGGGGCAGCACGTAGGTAATGGAAAAAGGCATCATTTGTCATGATAAATATTTGTAAATTACGTGAAAATTGATATTAAAAGTATGTAATCTTTCCATGTTTTCTGAATATTAAGTGATTGCGAAATATACAATGTTGTCATAAAAAGAGGGTGAGAAATCACTGTTTCCTTCTGATAAGCCATAGTAGTTCAATGTAAACGTTTGTAGAAAGAAACGTATATTGTAGGATGCTGTGAGACACGTTTAAATGTTCTGTAAGACATTTATAAGGACATTCATATCTATTTTAAAAAAACATTTCTTGGAATGTGTTTAAACCAATCTGCATCCAATCTGCATTGGAACTGTCTATTATATAAGTCAAAATGTTCCACTTTATATACCAAAGTAAATAGTTTGTTAGCATTTGAATGATCAAGATCCACCGATTGTCCTTGATTGATGATTCAATAAACAGTCGACTGCCTAGTCTTTGTGCATTTAAGTGCCCTTGTTATGGTGTGGCATAGCAAAAGAGGGATGACTCACGTAATGGCTCCGCAAAAAGGGCATTATTTAACAGAAACAAACAGAAAGGGAGAAACTGAAAACAAAAGGGCTCACGGGGAGGCAAAAGAAAACTGAGGAGAAATATAGGCAGGAAGCAATGCCGAGAAAAACATAACTACAGTATATAGAGGAAAAACTGTGAAACACACAACAAACGCAGAACCAAACAGGAAAACAGCCACAATGACCCAACAAAGAGCAGAACAAAGCAGATACTAACAGCATCAGGGCACAGGACAGGTGAAAAGTCAATTAACCAATCAGTACAGGCACAGGACAGGTGAAAAGTCAATTAACCAATCAGTACAGGCACAGGACAAGAAGAAACAGGAAAATAGGGAAACTGTACTAAACACAGAGGCTAACGCTAGGAAAAACTGGCATCATAAGCACAAGCAGGGAAAAATAAAACAGGGTACAAGCAGAGTGAATAAAAACAGGGACGCAAAGATAAATCATAACAGATACAAGGAAAAACCAAAACCTAAGGATAAAGTAAAACTGAAAAATAAACAGAAGCTGAGGAAGGCCTCAGGCCAGCCTTGAACCCACAACTAGAGGGAAGTCACTGTCTACAACGCTCACTCAGACAATCAAGCTACATGATAGGTCAGAGAGCAGGAACAGAGGAGGAACTAGGGCTTCATGACAGAGGGAAGAGGATGGCCAACAGCACCCGGTATCCGAACGGGGGCAAACGCATAGGACAGGGATGGACGGGCACCAAGCCTGACTATAGTTCTCTATCATTCACTCAAGCATGCTAGTGTGCCAGTATAATTGTTCCTGTTTTTATAACATTACATCAGTTATTTATCGTTAATGGCGGTAACAGAATTTTATTAGCAATAAAACGTAATGGCAATAGTATAACATTCAAAGAAGGACAGTAAATTTTGCCTGCTAGATGTCTTGTTGGGTTTTGAGAAATACAAATCACATAGGATTCATCTGCAATATAGATCAGTGTGGAAGGAAGCTGCACTTCATGTGTGTCAATGAACTTACATGCTGTTAGACCAGAGCCTCCCTTCCAAAACAGACACCATTCTCTCTGGGTAAAATCATTTACCTGAGAAGTCAAACTATCCATTCTGTGTCTAGACAGTGTTGTTTTTACTTTATTTTCTTCCTGTCGATAACTTTTCCACATGCTCACCTGAAAACACAATCCTTTATAAGTACATAAAAAGACTGCAACACTGCTCATAAATATATAGAAGTATACTTAGAAGTTTCTACAAATCTCTCTCTTCGTAATTGTTATAGTTTAATTTGAACTGCATAAGGCGAGTAAGTATAGAAAATATATGTACTATTTTATTTTTTATTGCATTTTCTTATTTTTAAAGCTATTTATATGTGCAGCAAGTGTATACAAAAAACCTAGATCTGTTTGTTACAGTATATTGATGTCATATAACACTGCAGGTAATTTGATTTATTTCTATATTTCTTTCAGGTGCTACTTCTATGGCAGATCATGTACGGGATCATTAGTAGTTAAATGAGAGAATCACTGGTATGAATATTCCGTAATACTATGTCAAAATATAATTCTTCAGACATACATCTTTCAGGGCGTCTGGAAGAACATTTCTAGAGCCTCTTGATATGGGAAGTCAGAAACGTCTGGCCTGTTTACTGAGATCGGCATGCAGACTGCAAGACGGTCTCCTTGCAGAATATTGCGGATGTTTGTCTTGACCTGCACATACATTAACTGTTAGGCTTTTAAAGTGATAGCTGGTAGCTTAAAATGGTGATAGTTTAAAGCAGAAAATCCCATTGTGAAATGTATTTATTACCCTGTTCATTTTTATCTGCTTTTCAGGTGCTTGACGCAACATATTTTCCAACGCCCGCTCTCTGACCGCTGGTGGCAGTGCGCTCATCTGTGTGTGCGCGCACGTATCTGTGCGCGCGCATCGTGGCGGAACTCCGCCATGCGCGATACAGAGAGCAGAGGAGAAATAACATAAGGCTGTTTAGTTTGTTTAATAAAAGGACAATGTATATACCTGTTCTATAGGCAAGGTAACATTAAATGACTTCTGTTGTGATCTGTATAGAATATAAAATTAAATTAAATTAACTTGACTTTCAAGAGGGGGAGGGAGGTGCCGTCTCTGAATCATTTATAAACGATTACGAGTTCTAAATATCTTTTAGAAGTCTTCATCCATCTATTCATCTTCCACCCACCTATCCTGCGGTGTATACGTAACATTTAACATTTAAGTGCTATTACAAATTTGGCCACTTGGTGGTAGCAGAATACCTTTGTTCCACTGCTATACTTTTTAAGCGTTGTGAGTTATTTCGCCTATATATTTATTTATATAGTCTATCAAACTCATAAAATGTTGACATTTAAACACCCTCAAACCCATACATACTCCAAAAATGTGTGCATTTTTTCAGATCTTAACACAAACTGTAAAATACCTGTTTTTTATGTTCCCTATGACACAAGACATCATGGTTTCAAGAGGCAAAATTCAGTGTAAGGACAAATATTCAGTATAATTTGCTATTGTCTGCGATGGGCTGGGCCCCCATCCTGGATTGTTCCCTGCCTCGTGCCCATTGCTTCCGGGATAGGCTCCGGACCCCCCGCGACCCAGTAGGATAAGTGGTTTGGAAAATGGATGGATGGATTTGCTATTGTCAGTAATTGTTTAAAGAATTTGTTTAGAATCTATTTCGATTAAGTCATGGTTCCCATAACACAATGACCAAATGACTGGAAGAACCTGCCAATTGCCATATATTAATGTTAATTAACATTCCATCTGCACTTTATCTGCACCTAATCCTTAATTAGTTTTCTATACTGTGCTCCATTTGCCATTTAAACGAGGGGTCCCATTGCAGACATTTAATTCTTATGCTTGTACTCATTCTTGTATTGGATGGTTTTGTCTTCCACTCTCTATTGTCTTTAATTGCCCGTCAACTGTAGCTTACAAATTTCACTGTATTCCTCTAAACACATGTGACAATGAAACTTGAAACTTCAAGCTTGAGACTTGAATATTGAGAACTACGTATTGACCAGACCAACAATTCTGCCAAAGCTCAATGTATGGAAAAAATCTCTTGGGTTATACTGACTTAATTAACTCAATGAGCAAATTATAGTAGAGAAAACATGAAAAAAAAACCCAGTACTGGGATTTTAATGTCATTAAGCAGAAGGAGGTCAAATAAGTGTATTGTGAGAAGATATTGGACGAACACGTATAACAGAAGCATAAAGTGTTTAGCCAGACATAAATATTAGATGAACCAAAAGCATCCTATGGAAACTCTTCTGGTTTAAAGCTTCTCAACACACCAGGGTATCATTAGGGATGAATCAGATGGCAGTAAAAGCCTGCGATGGTCAGGCCACTCACTCAGAGGGGCAGAAACATACACTTAAGGGAAAGTTATCACTCATACAGTCACACAGCTTTACTTACTGCATGCAACACGATGTCTGATGTTGCATGGAAACTATGTATTTAATTTCACATTTTAAAAAGTATTGAGATAAAATTTCTTACTGATAATTTCTGCTGCATCAAGCGTTTGGTGCAAGAATATCCTTGTCCTTTTGTTTGGCAGAAATTAGTTTACATAATGTGTTAAACTGAACACGGTCTGGTTTTTAAGACAGGGTAGCTTTTCTACCTCAGTTTATTGAAGTTCATCGAAAGCACCCGATAGTATGGAAGCCCTACATGAGAGGATATACTGGTACAGACTTATCGCCAGGTGGACTTCTGACATTAGGCACTGAAATTCTATACTTGATGCTATGCACTTTTTGGCTATGAGTATTAAACACAAAAGTGTCCGTTACACATCCTGACATTATACACAAACACCCATCACAGATATTCATAGGATCAGCGGCTATATTAGTTACTTTATATCATTTTTTTACATAGTTACGCTCTTCAAAAGCCATTGTTTACAGAGACAATCAAAGGGCTTTCTATCTATTTAGAACCTGACATCAGCTTGCCAAGTCTGAAAAAAATCGTATTTGTTTGCCTCAGCATCAAATTCTCAGCTACAGTTTCAAATAATGAGGGCTTGACCTGTACAATGTATCCATAAAAAAGAAAAACCCTCAGCTATTTTCTCATTGCAATATCCTGAGAAAAAACATCTGTAGCCCTAGAAGGCTCTGCATTACATATTAAGCCTTATGAGGTATATTGTTAGCCAGGCAGTTCACGACAGAATAAGCAATTAAGGATATTTTTTACTATTATTATAATAAATGACTAGAATGCAATACGCTGCACATGATTTATTTCCTCTCATGGTTAAATTCCTCTCTTGCAGTTCTGAGAATTCTATAAATATACTGCACGGGCACTAGTTTGGCCTCCATCGCTCCATATTTTTCTCCAGACCACTGTCTTCATGGATAAAAAAATAATAATAATCATTTCACAGCTGTTTACGGAGTTTAGATACAGCACATGGTACAGAAGACATTGAACCATTTCTCCACTTCAGTAGATGCTAAATCAAGTCATTGGAGAACTTATAGTAAGGTACTCGCATGTAATTACATTACATGCGAGTAACTTATTCTACAGATAAGGCGCGAAGGATCTAGAAAGCACGTTATAATTTATCATCCGGGTGGCCGTAAAAGTACTGCTGATCGAGGTTATCCAAATGTTAGTAATCAAATAAAATTCCAGTACCCTGTTGTTCTGAGGCTAACATTCTGGCCTACTGGTCTGCAGTGGGAAAATAAAATAAAAAGGCAAAAAAAATCAAGGTCTTACGCAAGTCAGTCGCTCCCATGCATTCTTGTCTTTGTTTTGAATAAACACTGCAGAAAGCGTCTCACTTCCTCTGAAATTTTCAGTAGAATCTTGAGAGGAGGAGAACTTCCTCAGCTCTTTGGCTGTGTGTTACGTTCTGGCACCAAGTGCTCTCATTTCACTAATAGGATTCCCCTTGTGTGACATGAGTTTGAATAGATGGCTAGGATGCTTCATGTGAATCTGCAATACAGATTTTTATGAACATTTTGTTTGTTTTGCTGTGCAGAAATTGCATCCAAATTTCACAGATCATCCATCCATCCATACTGTTATGTATGAAACAGGGACAATCTATGCAAAAGCATGGAAGGCACTGAATGAGACTTTAACATATATGTAAGCACACAAAATTACAAACAAAAGGATGGCAAGGGGTCAGAACACCCAAAGGGAAGTAACTAGGCCCAACAAAGGGGAAAAACTAGGGTAAACAGGGTAACGACCAAGCTGGAATCAGGCAAGGAAAGATAGATATAAAGTACTGTGCAAAATCTTAGGCATCCAATGGAAATGTTAAAAAGCCATTTATCTGGGTATCAAGTGTATAGACAATAAGCAAAATAAGTAAACAATATTGCCACTTGTCATTACAGATCTGTCATCAGCCATTATTCATTGGTTTATTAATTCATTCCTCCTGCAAAGTATATTTCTGATTGAAAGACTGTTAGTGCTTTACATGTGTCAGACTCTGCAGTTCATGAAATTATTTCCCTCCGTTCCAGCCAAATTTCCTTGCCAGGAGCAGTATGTGAATAGTTATTCTTTCAGAAATTGTAACTCCTCATGCTAACCTTACAGTATCATGTACAAGGAGTAAAATGTTTGTTATATGCACGGTCAACTGTAATGCAAGCGCTGAAGTTGTGATTCTTCTTATAGATCTTGTTGTGGTACGTTTTTGTTGCTAAACAAACCAGGTCATTTGGAGGCGGGGGCGGGGAGGGGGAATAAAATTAGTGCTTGTTGAAAATGAAGAACACTGTACTATACAATTGCTATCTGTAAAATTGTCTTTGAACTTTAACACACCAGATGAATAAAGAGATTATACAGTTATGAGGCTATTTGCATGCAGCCTGCCCTAAGTATTCCAGTGCCTGCTGTGATTGCTGTGTACATTATGCACCCTGTTTCTGTTTTGGTAATTAGGTAAAATGGAAATGACTCTATTCAGCAGAGCTAACATTTCAGATCAACATGCAGCCTTGGTTGTTCTTTAGATAAGCCTTTTTTGCTAAGATATTTTCGTAGCATTTCTGGACTTCTCTGTAAAGCACGCTGAGTATTTAGTGTCTGTCTTTCATTGGGGCAGGAATAACAGTGCATTGTATATCACGCCATTACCTCGGCACCTAACTGCACTTGCAGACAATTCCTTCAAATAGGATTATACCTACATACTGCGTGCTGCAGGAGTAGTACACATGGGGACAGCAGGACACCGTAAATCTCCTAAATTTGGCACCTGGGAATATTTCTGCATGAATACATGGAGAAATGTCATTTTAACCATGCACTGATACACTCTTAATGCTATAAGTCCCTGTATACCAGCTAACTATGATTCTCAACTCTGACTGGACATCGTAGAAACAATTAGACCCATTTAGTTTAGGGTAATAAGTACCAGGTGTGTCACAGGTAGCTCAGCAGTGCTCATTCTAACAGTTACTCGGTGAAGGCACAGAATTACAAATTCATTCATAAGTAGTATTTAGACCATGTGGTGCATCTTTGAGTAGGGCAGTTTTAGCCAAACCAGTCCTCAGAGACCCTCAGACAAACACATTTTTGCTACCACCCAACCAGGAACACGGAACACCTGGTACAAGTGTATTGAGAGGTGGGAGAGAGCAAAAATGTGGAATTACTGGGGCTCCCCAAGGAACATTTTGGGAAACAGTGGAGTAGAGCACGGCCAGGGCATGCTTTCCTCTGACTAGGAGGGTTCACGCCTCTACATTGCAGCAGGTTGTAGATCCCACATCTGGGCACCATAATCAGGGAAAAAGAGGAGCTGGGGGTCGCATATGTGGCCCTTTAGCAATTTGAAGCGTCTAAGAATCACCTCTGGATTTTTGGCTTAAGATTAGTCTGAATCTTTCTGTTTTGAATTTCAAGTGTAATTTTTCTTTATAATATATATTATGGCCATGGCTGAATTATAAATCTCACTTTCAGGTTAAAAAAATTTTGAAATATTTACTACCAAAAAATATGCTTCACGTCAAAATTTTGACTACAGTAGGAGACCATTTTCCATGGCGATACACAGGCACACACATATATACTCAACCCCGTGAATCTGAAACACATGGGAAGGAAAGCATGTGTGGTTTCCACGAGTGCGCCCTGGCCAGTGGTGGCTCAGCAGCCCGCCCCCCGGGCCCCGCGGGGGGGGGGGGGGGGGGGGGGGGGGGGGGGGGGGGGGGGGGGGGGGGGGG
>JAODJX010000035.1:6944675-6956350 GCA_026776945.1 Isichthys henryi | reverse complement strand
CCCCCCCCCCCCCCGCTGTTATGGACGCAGCACTGCTGGGCTAACTTTATTTTATCTTTTGCTTTTACGATAAATGCATAACAATGGTTCGCTTTTGCAGAACATGAAGGAGCCAGTCGGTTTTGTTCTTAACAAAACAGGCAGTTGCAGAAAAGTTTCGGTTCCTATTTTTGTCCGTATCAGGCAAAACTCTCTGCGTTTGTCCTTCTGCAGCTCTGGCCTGGTGCTACGTGGGAGTTATGCTGGAAAGGAAAGACCAGTTTGCCATAATTCCCATGTCGGTCCACGACTGTGGCTACTCTGGATCTGATCCACTTTGCTGTTATGGAACAGTACGTGGATAAAGGCTTCTCATATTTGTTTAGTGGAACCCTGCACTACCAACAGTTAACCCTTTGAGGAGGCAGACATTTCAGGTCCTCAAACTAAAAACCCAAACCAAGATTTTGTTTCAATAGTCAAGTTGAGTAGAAAGAGTCACAGTCACATAGTACTAAATTGGTTTGTTGAAACAAAATCTTGGTGTGGATTTGGACTTTCTGGACCTGAAATGTCCCACCTTTGACCCTTTGAATGGGTAACCCATCCATATTTCATACCAAAGTTCCTCACACTGAACAGTGGCCTGTTCTTCCACCCAGTGTTCACCCCACTGTGGGCCAGTGCACCTCCAAAGTGCTAAATGTGGGTATGATTTTCCTTTCAGGCCATCAAGATTGCTAAAGATGATGCGTTCATCTTGAACCGTCTCGCCAGTGTGTTTTATCTTCTGGGCAAGTACGACATGTCTATGGGTATCTGCAACATGGCTCTGAATGTCCTGCCTGATGCAGAGCTCAACTGGCAAGCCTACTGCATGCGTGCCAAGGTATCCATCAAGGATCCCAGCTTCATTACATTTAATATAATGTAGAACATAGGCACTCAAACCCAGAAATAATAATCAACGATTCTCTATGCTTTTGTAATACAATAAGAATGCAAAATCCTTCAGGTTTGTTGATGTTTTAAATGAAGGCAAGTGTCTACTTTAAGAGCGGGCATTCAGTGCGTTATTTACATGAAATTTGTCTGTGCTGTATACCACCTAAGATGCCTGTGATATGTGCAGATAAATGTTACAGCCTACAAGAGAGACCTGGAGAAGGCCAAATCAGCTATGGCAGGTATACCAGACCGAAGAAGCCTAGATGACGCCAAGGCTGACTTGGACCATGTGCTGAGTGTACGGCCATCTTTGAAGACACATCTGGATATGGGGCAGGTGGGTCTGAGCTGACTTCATGTACCTCCACCCATTTCCTTCATGCACCTCACACATGCGGTTACTGGGAGCAGATAGAGGAAGAGCGAACCAATGAACTATGAACATTAATTTTGCCATGACTCCAGTGGCCTGTACTACGAAGCAGGGTTACTGGTTTATTGGGGTAACCTGTCAGAGTTAAGGTAGTCTGGACAAAATGTAAGTGAACGAATATGAAGTCCATTTCAACAGTGGTACCTTAAGTCCGACAAGTTACCCCGATAAGCCAGTAACCCCGCTTCGTAGTACAGGCCACAGGTGTACTACTCCATGGGTGTGGCTGCCTGAGAGTTAGTTAATTTATTAGTTAGTTGGTTGGTTATTTAGTTGTTCCTTTGTCCACTGATGAGTCTTACTATTGCTACTTCCCTGCAACTCCAGGTGTACTACTTCCTGGTTGTGGATGTCACGTAATTAGCCTGTTTGTTATTTGACAGGTTAGTTAGTTGGTTAGTTATTTGTTCCTCTGCTCATTGACAAGCCTTTATTTTCCCCATGACTGCAGGTGTATTACTACATGGGTGTGGATGCCCTGCAGGAGAGCCTTTTGGTGGACGAGCGGGCGCTGAACGCAGCGCTGGTGAGCCTGGCTCAGGCACTGCAGTGCGAGCTGGGTGACAGTCTGCCGGAGGTGCAGATGCTGCGGGGACGCTGCCTCCTGTTGAAGGGAGAGGAGCACAACGCCGCCGAGTGCTTCAAACGGGCCCTGGAGTTGGAGCCGCCGGGGAGCCGGGACACAGCGGCCCTGCGCTGCTTGCTGGAGACCATGCTGACTCTCTTCTGCCAAAAAGGGCCCGACCCGCGGTCCCTCATCGACCAGCTGGAGGCATGGCTGAAGCGGGCCGAGGAGAGGCACCCGGCCGACGCCGTGCAGGCAGAGCTCAGGGCCTTCTGCAGGGCCCATACGGACGAGGTGGCCGAGCTGTCCCGGGCGCTGATCCGGGCCGGGCACCTGCAGCTGGTGCGACGTCTGCTGGAGACGATGCAGCCGGGCCGGCCAGCTGCAAGGAGGCCTTTCCTCAGGTCCATGACCGTGTGAGAGGGAAGTGAGCAAGCCAGGGACAGAAATGAACGGGGGACTTATTTCGTCAGGGACACAGGGCTGCTGTAAGGTGGGGTAGCGAAGGGGGCCCTTAATGACAAGAACCTAATAAATTTGCAACATAATGGGATGGGTCTGGTTTGAGGCCCAAACTCCCCGGCAACACCTCTTCCAGGACGTTCCTTTCACAAAGGTACCATCTTCACTGGCTGTGCACCCCATGAAGAAGCAGATCTCCTTGTTTCTATCCAGTATGTATTCACTAATATTTAATTCAGCACAAACATTCACAGAATCCGTCAGAGAATGAAATGTATTACGCCAAAACAATATAACAGAGCTTATAAAATAAATAAAAATGCTATTTATTCATTGGGCATTTTCTATTAGTAATAATTCTTATTTATGCCATAGAAACAGGACCACACTTCTGGGTGCATAAATCATTGATAAATAATGAAATAATAGAATTAAACCTGGAGAACCTGCAGTCCCAGAGGAGGGGATCCTACAAATATGGTTTTTGCTTGGATCGGGCGTTTCGCATTGTTCATTGTTTCATTAGGGCAGATCTTAGGCTGACTGCTAGTAATCCAACACTCTTATGCAGAGGTGCAAAGTTCAGGTTCATAAAGTAATATCCAGACCAGAAATTGTTTCAACCAACCCTGAACATAAAGAGTCTGTTACAGAGTCACAGAGTACTGAACTGGTTGGTTGAAACAAAATCTTGGTCTGCATTTGTACTTTCTGGACCTGAACTTTCCATCTGTGTTATGTAGATGTTTGCCAATAGTACAGGTAGTACAGGTTTATACAATAATATGGTATGCAGCAACGCAAACTCAAAGCAATCAGACTGGTATGAGCGGCAATCTGGATATCATTATGGAAGTATGTGTATTTCAGCGTAAAAAATGAATAACGTCCCTGTTATGAACATCATAACTGCTGTAGGGATCCTCGGAAGAATTACGATAACATTAGGGAGTTTATGTATATTATGCTTCGATTAATTAGTGTTTATTACAGTTCAAACTGCCCTTAAATTTAATTTATTGTACAAGAATATTTGTCCATCTGAAACTCGAGGAAAGCACATATCCAGAAATAAGACTATTCACACAACTACGAGGTGAGACGGTGAATATGCACAACATATTATCACGCTACACAATTATTTTGACAATTACTGTATTAAAACTGCGAGCATTTCACAAATTGGTAACAACTGTAAAATAAACGCTATGCGCTAATTTGCACAATGTAAAATCCATCCATCCATTTTCCAAACTGCATATCCTTAAATAAAAATGTAAAATGAATTAAACAGCATAGCCCTATAGCCGTATCTTTTTTTTTTTTTTTTTTTTTAGCCCGGTCTGAATTTCCTGGGAAAAGCACTTTAAATGCCGGACTAACTTGAAGAGGCTGTTTTTGCCCTCGTACACATAATCAGATAATGTCTCAAACGAGTTGGCAAGTTGCTGCATTTCCAGCAACATTTCCGGCTCTGGTATAACGGTAGCACTTTATAACCAACGGGGTACAAATAATACAGTATTGTTTTATTACCTATGTATTAAATAACCACAAACTAAGCCGCTGTTACATACTGATCTCGTTAATTCATCATCAATGAATAATGATGCATGTTTTATCACAATCAGATACTATATCTGCTAAATCTGTAAACCTTTGAGAGCTACTGAAGTAACAAGCAACGAATAACAAAAGTGAAATCCAGATCTTACGTTTTCTTCGTTAATGAATCGGGCCGCGTCTTTTATCTCAAGCAACAACTATTTGTTCATGATTTGAACTTCGGTAGTAACTAAGTTACCGTTGGCCGTCAAGCGTTACCGGTATGATGGCTAGAGTTCACAGATTGTATTCGTCTTATCAACGAAGTACTCTGTCCAGTGCTGGTGTACTTTACTGGGAAACCGAAATGTTATCAAAGCGCCGATTACGACTGTTTGTAAGCAGCACTGGCCGTAACAATCTCACAGCCACAATTACCTGCTAAAATCTACAATTTAATGACGTTTCAAATACCTGCAACCACCGAGAAACTATTAGGCATTAAAAGAATGTCTTTACGTCACAGCA
Organism: Isichthys henryi; assembly: GCA_026776945.1. NCBI lineage: Eukaryota > Metazoa > Chordata > Actinopteri > Osteoglossiformes > Mormyridae > Isichthys > Isichthys henryi. The sequence goes on along the minus strand of JAODJX010000035.1, from coordinate 6,951,890 downwards.
AATATTTTGGAAGCACAAATGCACCGCTTTTAACATCAGCCACCACTAGATGGCACTATAATATTATAAACGTCCATCCGTCCATCCATCCATCCATTTTCCAAACCGCTTATCCTACTGGGTCGCGGGGGTCCGGAGCCTATCCCGGGAGCAATGGGCACGAGGCAGGGAACAACCCAGGACGGGGGGCCAGCCCATCGCAGGGCACACTCACACACCATTCACTCACACATGCACACCTACGGGCAATTTAGCAACTACAATTAGCCTCAGCATGTTTTTGATTTATGATTTATATAAGTCTTACACTACATACAATGAGAGGGATGATGTCACACAGCCACAAGTACTACAGTGATGTTTGACGTTTATGATTTATGTTCATTAGCATGGTAAATAGGGGTGCTGAGTTGCACATGCAGAGGGCTAACTGGTACGGTGCCACCTCCAGTAAACAGTTTGTGAGCCTGTTCAGATAAAACTTCATTTGAGTAGGTGAACTTTCTTCCCTGACAAAAAACTCTTGCAGAACAAAGAATCTCTGACGAGGACGGTGAAACTGGGCGTGCCTTCCTTCACGAAACACCTGAAAGAGCAAATCGATTGCCGACCATCAAAATCGCACGGCAGATGCAAATTGGTTAATCATTTAATGCTTCTGCTTACCTGTCGTTCTGCAGAACCCTGAGGAGGGACGTCTCACTTTCCAGCTGAAGTAGTTCTCCTCTTTCATCATCTAAGTAAACCTAGACAGCAGCAGAAACGGCTCACATGTGAACTGAATAGCTTAATGTCAAAACAGGTACATGAATGCGATGATGGTTTGCATGTATTCTTATGTTATCCTATAAATAACACATCTCACCTTTAGGTTTTGGGGTCGGTACTTCTTATCTGTGTCCCAGGGGGGAAGTTCGTCCCCAAACATGACCGTAAGATGATCAATAAACCTGAAATTAAACAATCCAGTTAGTTTTTCCCATTAGACAATTTTCAAATTAATTGGCCAAGAGAATTTTTTCTGATGCGTTTTCAAATTAAGTACAGATACTCCTCACTTAACGGCTTACCTGTTTAACAACCAGGCGGATTTACGACCAGCTATCCAACCAGTCAGCATTGTTCACTGTACAAGAACTTTGGTCGCGCAAACAGCAACGCGGCTTCTCAGTGTCAAGCATCTCATCTCGCATTATTTATAAATATACAAAATGATATAAACGCAGCAAAGGTGACGTTAAAACAATTACACTTGAAATATTGATAAGGGGCGGCTTCTGGTTTATTGACCAATTCAATTAACGACCTAGTCATAGGAATGGACCTCGGTCGTTAAGTGAAGACCGTGTGTACCGAACATTTCTGCTGGAAGGAAGAGCTTTGGACCATGAGTTTCATAGATGGTTTAACGCAAAAACAAAATCTCTTAGAGCAAATGAAGTGTGACTTTTGATCAGAACTGGGCAGACCTGTCATTCTCGTTGAAGGAGGAGATGAAGTCCGTCTGCCCGTGCTCTGGGTACAGGAAGAGGACAGGCCAGTGAAGCACACCGTGCTCATCCAGGTGCACTATGAATCCAGTGGCTTCTTGGGAGCAGAGATCATTGAGGTCCAGTTCTGCCAAAGCTTGTGTAGAACCTACATCCTCTTCCTCACTGTCGGAACAGTGCTTGGAGCGTTTATCTGGCTTTACGAGTTTAATCCCACGCTCCTATAAAACAATTATCACATTTTTCAATATTTCAATATGTATTTCTGAAGCCACTGTTTTGTTTAACCGTCATACTTATTTCAGCCTGGAGATGCTTAAACTTTACAAGCAAGTGTCACAAAGGTGCAGAAATAGTTCAGTAAATGTCAGTCGTACCCTGATGGCCCCAAGAAGAGCTTCCCTTTCCACACGTTCCTTTTTCTCTTTCACCTTTGCCTTTCGGGCATCTCTCTCGGCCGTCCTCTAAGAGAAAATCATCCCAACAGCCTTTTTACTTGCCACTGTCACAAAAGCGACTGAGTACAACCTTCTGATATAAAGACCTGAGCTTCTGACACATTTTCTCACGCGAGGAGCCCGGCTTTCTGGAGCGTCCGCAGGTTCGCGCTTCCCATCCAGCCAGTCTGTAGATGCGCTACCTTGAGCTTGTCCGCTGTCGCTCGGAGCTCCTGCAGCTTGGCGTCCTTTGGATGGACTCCGAGGCCCTCTTCACACCACTGCAGGGCCTCACCGAAATTCCCCAGCTTCACGCAGCACTGGGCGCCTACAGAGATGCGTAACAAAGATGAGGACACCATGGATTTGGTGTTAAGAAAGAAGGCCATAACCTCTCAGCCTTAAATACCTATGAACACAGATTTCCTAACAGACAAAATAAATTTCAAGAACCTGAATTAAATAAAAGAATCACATTTTTCACTGGGATTGTGTTTATTTAATTCAAGGATTCTAAAGCATATTTGCCATTTGCTCAGGTACAGATGTAAAAGGCATTGGAATTCTTAAACAGATCTCTCAAACAATGCAAAATATAGCAGAAATACAAAGTAGTATAGCAAATACACACAAATACATGATAATAAATATAACAAAATGTAAGTAAACACTCTGCCAAATCTACTGTTCAACTGTACTGCTGGCCTGGAGCTTAAGCTTTCTCTATAATCTGATAACTTATTATTGTATGTTTCAAACCCAAAATATTCCAACCCGCAATTCTGTCTATCTTTCAAAGATTTGGGTCTTTTTCAGGTTATAAAGTGAATATTTCTAAGAGTGAATGCTTCCCTATCAATGAATCAGCTACGCAAGTCTCCCAGGCTGACATCCCTTTCAAATCGAATCCCTCTGGTTTTAGGTATCTGGGGATTAATGTAACCAAAAAGCAGACCTGTCTTTACTCTGCTAATTTCTCCCCTTTGTTGTCTAATATTCATTCAGATCTTCAGAGATGGGCCAGTCTACCTCTTTCTTTAATCGGAAGAATCAATGCAGTCAAAATGAACATTCTCCCGAAATTTCTCTTTTTGTTCCAATGTCTCCCTTTATTTCTGCCAAAATGTTTTTTCAAGACAATAGATCAAACCATTTCCAGTTTTTTTGTGGGCTGGTAAGGCACCTGTGATCAGCAAATCTGTTTTACAGAGATACAAAATCAATGGTGGACATTCTCTGCCAAACTTTCAATTATATTACTGGGCAGCACATATTCATAAAATTGCATGCTCTGGTGTAAATTAGAGGCACATTACCTCATCTTTGATCGCACTCCTTGCGTCTTCTCTTCCAGCCAACCCCTCTGGATTTACAAATAACCTGGTTGTATTCGCCACTCTTAAAATCTGGTATCAGCTCAGGAACCATTCTAAATTTACTTCAGCATCTACTTCAGCTCCTTCACTGAGAAATTATTTATTTCAGCCCTCATTCAGAGATGCCACTTTTACCATGTGGCATGATAAAGGTCTGAGATCTTTTAAAGATATTTAGATAAAGATTCCACTTTCCGAAACTTTACAGATTTACCTATTGAACTTGATCTCCCGTCCTCTCACTTTTTTTTCGCTACCATCAGATTAAGCACTGTGTTAGATCATTGTTTTCGGCCTTCCCCTCCTCTTCCAGCTCAACCTTGGGAGGAGTTTTTCAACACAGATCCACACCAAAAGTCAATTATTTTCGAAGGTTTACAATAAACTTATATTACTTGACACCTCTCCAATTGTCAGTATCAAATCTGCGTGGGAGGCTGAACTGGGCCTGGACCTGGATGACGACTGGTGGGACGCTGAGCTTAGTAAAATTCACACAAGTTCTACCTTTGCTCGTCTAACACTCATACAGTTTAAGGTACTATTTAGTCCACTTCTCTAAAGAACGACTTGCACGAATTTATTCTAACGTCAATGATACCTGTGACAAATGTCATGCCTCTCCCTGCAACCTAACACATGTTTTACTCCTGCCCTTCACTGCATAACCTATGGCAGAACTACTTTAACACTCTATCATATTTGCCAAGTCTACAAATGTCTCCACCCATATTGCCATATTTGGTTTCCCAGAACATCACTCCCGATATACCTCAAAGCAGTTAGATGTAATGGCATTCTCTACCCTGTTGGTGAGATGCCTCATTCTTCTTCATTGGAAGTCTGGTAAACCTCCCTCTGTAACTCAGTGGCTCAAGGACACTATGTCATTTTTAAAGTTAGAGAAGATTAAATATTCGGTCAGAGGTAACTCCAATGACATCCACGAAAGATGGCAGCCCTGCCTAATGTATGTCAATTCTGTGTCATTATCTCGTTTGAACCCGCACCCCCCCTCTTTTTTAAAAAAAATATATATATTTATTTACTTATGTGTTTATTTACCCATGTATGTTTTTTAAGCTTATTTACTTAAGTATTGCAACAAAAAACAACTAAATCATTGTTACTGATACTGAGGCTCTATTCTACTTAATAAACATATCAGTCTAAAAAAAACTGTACTGTTGAACCATCTACTGTTCAAAATGCCAGGATGATACCCACGCATACAACTTGTCCGTGTGTGTGGGCTGGGGTTACATATATATTACAAATGTACCCACAATGTGATAAAAACCAGCTATTTTGATGTTGTGGGGACCATTTTTTCAGTCCCCACAAGGGGAAACACAATTTTATAAAAATCTGTGATTGCATTTAAAAAAACTCAAAATGCAAAGTGTAGTATTTCGTTTGGTTATTTATGGTCAAGGTTAAGGCTGGGTGGGGGTAAAGGTTGTCATTCTTGGCTTTAGGGGGTTACTTTCATAGAAATGAGTGGATGGTACCCACCAAGATTTGAATACAAATGTGTGTAAGTGTGCGTGAACAGCCTTCGTACAACTCAAAAAGATGGAAATACAAACCTCTTATCAAGGCTTTAACGTGATCTGGTTTCAGCTTCTTAGCTGCTAGGGCATCGTTTAAAGCAGAACGCATGTTACCTGAAAAAAATTCATCATACAAAAGGTCAGAGGACCCTCTCTCGGGTTCGATGCAGAGTGAGACAAGGGGGCCGAAAGATACCCACTGTACGGAGTACGGAGAATCAGCTACAGAATGATCCAGACGAGAGTGAATGGAATAATGTCACTATACCTAGATGAAAATGGGCAGCTGCCCGGTTGGTATAGAGGACAGCACAGAGGTCAGTGTCGGAGCATTTCTTCTTCAGAGCTTCACTGTAGGACACTATGGCCTTCTTGTAATTCTTCTCCTTGAAATATTCATTCCCCTCATCTTTGAGTGCCTTTGCTTGTTCTGAGGAGAAGAGTGAATTGCGTTAATAAAACGCAGACCACAGAAAACCCAAGAGCATTTAACCATCCTTACTATGGGGACTATAGGTACAAGCTGAGCATGATGTGATTAATTAAAAACAAGGTAAATCAGATTATTTGTTAGTGTTTGTTTCTATTGTATATATACATGCCTGCATTGTTGCAGCAAAAAAGCTTTGATTTACCGTCAGGTGGTCTGTCATCATCGTGGATGATGGACTGCAAGCAAGCTAGATCTGGGTGCTCCTTGGGGTCAATTTCCTTTGGAGCGGTCTTCATGAACATGGGCACCTTCTCAAACTCCTGGAGCGACAAATTTTATATAATTAAAATGAAGTCGCTTGCATTTCAAATAAGCCACTGGTCTGCTGTAGCAAAGTCAAAGAATCTAATGCATGAATATATGCAAGAAGCGTGTCCAGTTTAACATGTTTTTTCTTGTTAATGCGAAAAAAACTCCAATTATAGAGCATCAGACAGGGTGATGAGGCTCACTAAGTTTTCAGCTAAGCATTAGAACACCTGATCTAAGTGATCAAGTTTGAATGAGTGCGATTGTTGGTGTCAGACGTACAGTTTTGTACCTCGGAAAGTCACCATTCTGCGATTTTCATATACAGTTCGTAGGGAATAGTATGATGAACAAAAACAAGCGAACAAAAATATGGTACAGAGAAGGATAATCTCACCTCCTCCCAGTTGTCCTCTTTAAAAGCACCTTTGTATTTCTCATTTCTAAATTTCTCCATAAACTCGTCCATCGCGTCATCGCTGTCACTGTCTTGCGCTCGAGACATCACTGTCAGTTTTTCCTGTTCGTTAAGGAAAATATCTACGAACAGATAAATTACTAACGGTAGTTAAATAACACGAGATTCGCCGAAATTAAATGCCCTACGTGCGACAACGGACCGCCACCACTCCGAATACATGTGAATGTGAATGTTAAAAACACGCCCACAACTGAGGTCGCCTGAACCACCAACAAGTTCGAGTTTTCATTGGTTCTCTATATCGATATCTTTGTTATCATTGGTTTAAATGCGATAGAGGCGGAACAGAGGAGACATTACACCAATAAAATGCATCGACGTTTATGGGTAGACCAATCAAATCGCAGAATTATTTGGTTCGGACGCATACAGTCGGATTTCCACATAGACCGATAAACGTGTTTCAATGGTGTGCCAGTAAAATACACCCGATGGGAAATCATACACCAAATACTCAAGTCCTCATTTTCATTTCCTAGGTGCCTTTCTTGGGGAACGCGTCCTTTGTACAAATGCAGCACAGCAACCTCTGTATATGTCTTTTGCATTTTTATATTACGCATTTTGACAGAACCTCAAAGTTATATTAATCCAGGAGAATTAAAGGGCCATTTAACAAATATGAATGTATGCATTCTATTTACCATTTGACTCTAATTCATGAATCAATCATTAATTCCAATAAACAATAACTATTCCAAATTTGTAATAGAACTGTAAACATCTCTAATTGTACTACATAATTTTTCAACACGTTCAAAATGGCTCATTTTTTATTGCAATGGATTTCATTCAAAGCCTAAATAACATAAAGGGTAAAGTGGAAATCCAGTGCCCACTAATCCGTCTTGTGTTCTATTTTCAGTGTTTGAAACACATTTTCGATATGTTATTAGGCTGCAAAGAAAGTGACATGATTACTAAGAAAATGGTCCATTGGGTATGTAGAGGTCTCCCTGCTACATGACTTTCCTCACATAGCACAAAGATGCACAGTTGGGCTAAATCGCATCTCTAAATTGCCCACATTGTGATCGTGTATTGAAGTGAGGGTGCGTGTAGATTTCCAAAAGGCTTTTGATGTTGTCCCCCACAAGAGGCTCCTACTTAAACTCAAAGCGACTGGTATTTTAGGT